>JAKMXC010000213.1:0-84602 GCA_025328345.1 Colletotrichum sp. SAR11_59
ACCTAACCCTAACCCTAACCCTAACCCTAACCCTAACCCTAACCCTAACCCTAACCCTAACCCATCTAGTCTATAATTAGGATATATATAGAGCTTTAGCAATTATATTAACTTATTAAGGTTACTTAGCTACTAGCTTCTAGGGTAGCTTCTTAGGTTATTTACAGTCTTTAGCAATATAGCTTTACTTATTATAGTTATAACACTTAAGGTTCTAAGGCTTCTTATCGTTAAACTTAGTTATTATACTAAGGTCTATAGGTCTACTATATTATCTATAAGTAGTGCTTTATCATATATTACTCTAGTTATTATAAGGTCTATTATTATTCTACTAATTATTAAACTTATGTTATAGCTGCTATTAATACTTATATCTAGAGTTAGCTCCTTATTATTGCTTACCTTTTTCCTTATATCGTTCAAAAAGTTAGTTATTAATTTTAATAGCTATACTAATATACTAAAGGAAGTCTTTAGGTTTATCTAGCTTAACAATTTTATCCTTAACGTTATCCTTAAGTCCTTAATAGAATATAAAGATCTTAGTTTCTTTAGTAAGATCTAGTTAAATACTAAGTTATCTAAAAGTAGTAGTATATTTTTTAGTAGACTTAGTTTATTATAACTATACTAGGTCTCTCTTAGTTTAACGTCTTTTATCTAAGTTTTAGAAGAGGGAGCATAAGGTATCCTTAAATCCTTAAAAGCTACTATAGATGTTATATATCTCTATAGAACACTCGTTTAAGGTTTTATACTTAAGGAACTCCTCTTAAATAGGTTTAAACTACTTAAAAGCTTATCTATAAAGATAAGTAGCTATATAGATAACCTTTTCTATCTAATTTGCAAAGTTGCTATAGTAGAAGTTATAGTAGGTCTTAATCTAAATTAAGTATAGCTTAAGTTATTTAGGGGTGCTATTATAAGTAATTAGGGCGCTAAGCTTAAGTTTCTAGCATCCTCTAATAGGGGTAGTAATAATACTAGTAGCAGCTTAAAAGGTGTTAAGTTCTCCTTAGAGTTCCTAAATTTTCTTAAGGTTAGTATTTCTATATATGCTTTTCTTTAGTTTCTTATAAGCTTCCTTAGCGTTTTAAAGCTATTTATTTAAGCTATTTATAGCTTACTTACCTTTATTAATAAAAGTTTATATTTCCTTAGTCTTAGCTTCTTATTTCTAAATGATATACTAGAGTTTTTTATATCTTTCTTTAGTGAAGGAACCTTCTCTATTAGAGTTATACTTAAGGTTTAATATATTATAATCCTTAATATTAGTAAGTTCCTACGCTAGGTTTTAAAGCTAGTTACGCGAGGAGGATAAAGATCTAAGAGTAGGAGATTTAGTAGAAGTGCGAGAAGACATCTTATCTATACTATTTAGTAAGTATTAATAGTTAACTTACTAAATAAGAGCAATTAAAGTGTTATAGTTAGCTATCTAATAGTAAGGTCTACTAATAGAAGTTAGGGATTAATATATAGTAATAGTATACTAAGGTTATAGTCTAGGTTATAGGTTATAAGCTAATAGTAGATTAGGTCTTTAGAGATTAAAGTAATTAGTCTTAGATTTAATAAGTAATTTATAGTAAAAGTAAGCTAAAAGTATCTTAAGGATAAATACTAAGAAGTTAATTACTAAAGAGCTATAGGAGTCTAACTATAGGCTAAGCTTAAGGTTATACTATATATAAGTCTTAAATAGTATTATTATCCTTATTACTATTCTTAGTTCTAATAGGTTCTATATATACTAAGTATAACCTCTATATTCTTAGTATATAGATCTAATCTCTTATCTTATCGTTATATAACTTATACTATAGTTCTTCTATATTAAGTAAGTCCCTACTGTTTTTATAATCTTATAATATAAATATCTAGTCTTAGCTACCTAACGCTTAAGTAGGTTGTTCAGCTGTTATCCTTATTTATAGGTTGTAATATTATGATAGTAGTTATATATCTTATACCTATAAAGGTCTTTAGGATGCTTAACGTTATAGGAGATATAGGGATCTTATTGCTTTATATTCTTAGACCTAGGTGCTTAAGCTTACTTCTTTATAGCAAACTTCTTCTTGTTTAATAGAGCCTTAATACCTTAAGAGGCTTACTTATATTATTCCTTCTCGCTTAAGCTTCTAAGTTCTTATAGGAGGTTATTATAGGTTTAAATTTCTATAATAAAGTTATTCTCTATAGCATCTACTTTAGCTTAATTAAAACGTCTAAAACCTTAGATAAGTCTATAGGTAAGAGCTATAGTTAATAAGCTTATATTAGAACTATTTAGTTTGTTAAAAGTTAAGTAAAGATCTTATATAAAGTCTTTAGTATTACTATAGTTAACTTTAGTTATTCTATTCTAGTTATTATAGACTTTTCTTATAGCTAGTTTATTAAACTTCTAAGTATATTCTTTAGTTTTAATAAAGATATAGAAAGCTAAAGCTATAATAGAGAGATTATTATTAATTATTTCTTCTAGGAGTTTATATTAGATCTTCTCTATAAGTAACTATCTAGTAAGTATAAAACCTATAAGTATTAGATTACTTAAAGAACTTAAATCCTTAATTACTACTATCTTATCTTCCTTAAAAACTATATCTCTACTATATCTATTTAGTATCCTTTTATTTATTAAGTAGAAGAGTAATCCTATTACCTTAAAAGCGTTCTTAAGATTAATCTCCTATAACTAAAAACTTATAGCTTTAGTTAGCTTAAAGATAGTATTATATATTAGACTTCTTAGATCTAGTCCCTTACTAGCTACTTTCTATACAGCTACTTTAGCTATAAAGTCTACAGAAGAAAGGGTAATACTAGAAGGGCTTAACTAAGATAATCCCCTTCTAGTAGAGCTAGAAAAAGATAAAGTTAGATTACTAGTTAAGGATATATTGATTTATTCGATCGATTTAAAGGTTTAAGAGAGGTTTAAGTAATTATTAAATAGTTATTAAGTAGTTATTATTATATAACTATAATAATTATTAAATAATTATTAACTTTAGTAGTTTAAAAACTAAGGAGATTTTATAAACAGGAGATATATATTATAATAGCTATAATCTCTACTTAGAAGTATTACTTCTAGTAGCTTAATAATCTATTAATTACCTTATAGTAATTATTAGACTATAAGGTTAAAGTCCTAATAGCTACTTAGGAATAACCTCACTATCTAGTAGATAGATTTAGGTATATAGAGGGCTTATAACCTATATGAAGTAGCTTAATTAATCTAGCTATAAGCGCTAGGCGTAGCTAGCTATAAAGTAGTGTGGCTGATCCCTTACGTAAAGGTGGGATTCAGGCTGGGATTCAGGCCTTAGGCCTAGGCCTGGCCGACTACCGTCTCGCATTGGTAATTGGACGGGCTTGGCAGGGTGGGGATTGCGGACCGGTTCATCGGCATGTCATCTCTCAGCGGGGTTCCTTGGAACCGCGGTTGAAATGTCCGATGTTTCCTGGAGACGGACTGATCAAGACATCCTGCGCAATGCTTGTTCATCCCGATAAATGATCCGCATATCAGGAAAGAGACGACCGTCGTCTTATCAATTGATAGGAGAAGTTTGTATGACATTTTGGGTCTGTACGATGGAAAGGACGCAGACCAAATCGAAATTAAATGATGACAGCGAGGGGGTGAACATCCTAAATCGCATCTGCCAGCTATGTTTCCCAATCTTCATCGGCAACATCCATCTCCAACAACCTAAGTTGTTCCTCTTCGTCTTCATCGAGCACCGGAACGATGACATCCCTCGGAACGAGGTCCATTTCATCCCACACACTGTCGTTTCCGTTGACCACAACTATATCCCTTCCGTCGCAAAGTATCTGCTTTCCTGTGTTGTTGGAATTCTCCATTACTTGGCACGTAACCCATGATTTTCGATGCTCAAGCCACGGAGCCGTGTACAGCGGCCCATCATGCGATCTCTCCCAGTCTCCGGCAAAGAGCTTCAGCTCAATCAGCTCCTCGCCCACCTTTTGTTTGCGCAAAAGTTCGAAAAGCTCCATCCCAGTCGTTTTGGTTAGCAATGGGCGGGCCATGTTGTCTAAGTCTTCACCTTCATCGCTCAACCATTTACTTCTAGGCCACGCCGAGCTTTCGTGTTGTCTTCGCTGCTCACTGGCAAGCTCCAAGTATATTGTGAGTCGCTTCAACCGAGGGTAGTGCTTGGCCACTGATTGCAGCTCTTCAACTGGCCAAGTGCCATTTCGGTTGAGGTCGATGGTCAATTCTTGTAGATCTGGCGCCAAATCACCCAGAGAGGCAAGCTCCTCTGCCGTGAGAACCTCCCGTTGATGATAAGAGCTCTCGGGCTCTCTCAGTTCGAGACGAGCAAGCGAACGAGCATGGTACCCCACTACGTCAAGCACGAAATGGCTCTGCCTACATCCGCAGCCAGAAATCCAAGAAAGATGCTCCAACAAATCGCGTGGTAGCCCAAGAACGAATTCTCGGACATGATGAACTCCCCGAATCGTCAAGGACGTCAAGGACTTGAGGAGTGGGGGGAGCCGAATGGCAACGAAAGACTGCCCCCTGATGTCTCTCAGCGCAAGCTCTCGGATATGGGAGAAGTCCATTGCGTCTATCCACTGATCGAGGTTTGTCTTATGCTTCTGGTCATCGGGAAGGTCGCGCCATTTATAATACCTAGTCGCCAAGTCGGACATGTACCACCAGAAGTAGTTGCCAATGCCATCCGGAGCCCAGCTATGGGGGTAAGAGGGAAATAGCTTGCTAGGTGGCTGGACGCTCTTCCACTCCTGGTAGCCAAAGTAGTAGCCGTCAAGTTGGAGAGACTCGAGTTTGAACGAATAACGAGAACCGGCAGGGAATTCAAAAGGGAAATTGTACTTGTCAGGATGGCTAGAACAACCAAGCAGAGTGACACGAAGTTTGATGCTCTTAAGAGTGGTGCTGTTGGAAAGAAAGTCGTGGACTTGTTGCATTGTGCGAAGAGGAGACCGCCGCGGTGGGAATTCCTCACGAGTCGTTTCCAGACCGCCTGGAATCGTGGTATCAATTTCCAACACCTCGCCTTGGGGGATCGTCGAAGCCATCGCTGAGATTGAGACACAGGACAAGATGCCGGAAGCCACTGCAATGAGCGTGACGTTTTGGCGCATGGCCTTCTGCAACCGGATAATCATGAGCTTTCTTATCATAGTTCTCAGGCTGGAGCCATATATCACTGCCTAGTGTAGCTGACGAGTTTTGCCTCAGAGATTTGAGGAAAACGAGCGCGGATGTATGCCTGTTGCAAGATGTTTGCTACAGTCTACGTCATCTCTAGGCACCAACGGCAGTTGGCCCAATGCGATTGGTCCATTGGCAACAAGCCTTAGCAGCTCAAGAGCCTTGTGAATAACACCGATGATGAGATTTGGGCGACTGGTAAGAAGATGGTATTATCTAGGCGGATTTCGCATTAAATCAGCTACGTTATTGATAAAATGGCGTTGACTATGTCATAAATGAGATGTATCTTAATGAATCGCCTCGCCTACCATCTTAGGGTTAGTGCAGCCCAATCGGAGTTCATTCCGGCCAGGTGAAGTGCCGGAGAAGACACAACCAAGCTCCGATATAAGAATATCCGCCAAGTCCTTGGCGCGTCGGTTCGTTTTGAACATTGAGGACGCGATTGTGAAGCAGACTAACAATTGGACGTTGGTTCTCAATTTCTGTGGACACTGAAGTCTTGGCGTGCTCGTCGATTTCACATGGATGCATGTATCCGTATCCATGTCGCGTCCCTTTCTTGGCTGGACAGGAGCAGTTGGGTTGAAAATACCGCAGGCAGAGAGGCCGCCGTGCCACGGTTAGTGCACATGCCCTGAAATAAACATCAGCCCCCCACTGAGCTTCAATTTCCTGCAACCTCAACACCACACAACCTCTCAATGACCACGCTCTTATCAACGCAACTTGAAGTCACATCTAAGCCCACGTGCATTTTACTACCCACCACCTCACCGAGCTATGTGGAAGCCGAAGCTGAATTTCATATCCCTCCATTGTAAGTTATACTCCTGGCTACTCGTCACCACCTGCATTTTCTCTCGTTGAACGTGATGTACATGGCCACCCAGCTAATGACTTATGTTTGTTATTTCCAGACACATGGATCCTATTTTGTAGCCTGCTTTCATTCCCTGTGCTGTATCCTGCGGGAAATTTAGCGGCGATAGATGCCTTTTTCTTCGGTGCCAGTGGTTCGACCGAATCCGGTCTCAACACGTGAGTCATCTAGTCACTTGATTTCTATGTCCTTTTCCTTCGTATATCTCAAACTGATCATGATACGGTAGAATCGACGTCAAGGACTTGAAGACTTACCAGCAAGTGTATATCTATGTGATCCCCATGATCACCAATCTCATCTTCATCAATATTGTGGTTGTCGTGGCGCGTCTCTACTGGTTCCAGCAGCGACTGAAGAACATTGGTATGGACTGAATGCGTCTTCTCTTAACGCAGCATTCACAGCTTGAAAATACTGACGCCGCAATCAAAGCCAAAGAGCGAACCCTAAGCCGGTCTGCCGAAGATCTAGAAGCGGGTCCTCCCGACCAGGAAGCCGAAGTGAGAGGTCGCGAAAGCGCCTTAGATGAGACACATGCCCAGCAAAATACTGTTCAAACTGGCCCTTCTGAATCGAAGCAAAATGAAACCGTGGATACGGGGCTTGCATCTGGTCCTAGAGAAACCACCATTACCTTTGAGGAGAATCTCCCCAACCGCGGCCAATCCAGTGTCGATAACGCAGTCCTCCACGTCCCAGGACCTCGAGACCGCGATGATGGTAGGTAATCAGTCAGTCTGACCTTTCGCGGGAAACGGGCTAAGATCTTTTGCGCACAGGTCAGTCGATGATTGAAATTCGCCAAGATAGAGAGAGCATTGATGGTAAGCCATAGGTTCTGCCAAGGTCATCCGAAATTGAAGCCACTGACCCGCCGTTTCAGACATTGATGCGATCCGTCCCGTTGAACCAGCCGCAAGCGGCTTGTCTCGGCGAAGACCTCATAACATGGAAGGTCCTGCAATGCGCGCCGCTCGCTCAATGGAGAAAGTAGCCTCGTCTGTTCTGGTGCTTGGTCACTCAAAGTCTCTGGACCGTGAATCGCGCCGTTCTGACTTGTCCACGCGACCCCGGCCACCACGCACAGCAGATCTCCCCTACTTGTCTCGCCAGGTGACCGTTGGCCGCAATTCCCAGTTCTTCCACCTCACAGAGCGAGATCGTGAGCTACTTGGTGGTATCGAATATAGAAGCTTGAAGCTCCTTCTGAAGATTGTTTTTAGTATACGCCTGCATAACCCCCCACAATATCTAAACAGATTTGGCTGATTTCGCGGTAGGTTACTTTGTCGGGCTTCACGTTTTTGGAGTCATCTGTCTCTTGCCTTGGATTCTACACGCTCCCCCAAAGTACAAATCATGGCTTCTGGAGAACGGACAAGGTCAAGTGTGGTGGGCCTTTTACTCTGCCCAGACTATGGTTGATAATCTCGGGTTCACCCTGACCCCGGACTCGATGTCGACATTCAAAGATGCCACCTGGCCAATGCTCGCCATGACCTTCCTTGCGTTTGCGGGAAATACGATATATCCAGTGCTCTTGCGACTAGTCATCTGGGTCATGTCAAGGGTTGTGAACAAGAAGTCGGCCACGAAAGAACACCTTGAGTTTCTACTCGACCATCCCCGCAGATGCTACACTTTACTCTTTCCGAGCCGACCCACCTGGATCCTGTTCGGCATTGTCTTCTTGCTCAACTTCATTGACGTTTTGTTGATCATCGTTCTGGATCTGGACAACCCTGCCGTCAATGATTTGGCAATGGGACCTCGAATCCTATCAGCTTTATTCCAAGCTGCGTCATCACGCCACACTGGCACTTCGACACTGAACCTATCCCTGGTCAACCCGGCGGTGCAGTTCAGCTTGTTATGCATGATGTACATCGCGATCTTCCCAATAGCCATTAGCATTCGGGCATCCAACACCTATGAGGAACGAGCCCTCGGCGTCTACGAGGCCGACAGCCATCTAGATGAAACCAACGGGGCTTCGTATGTCATGGCCCATATTCGAAACCAATTGAGCTTTGATCTCTGGTACATCTTTCTTGGTACATTTTGCATCTGTATCGCAGAATCACAGAGAATCATGGATCTCAACGAACCAGTGCGTACCATATTCACCACTATCCTCGAGAGCCAGTGCTGAGACTTGATTTCATAGGCATTCTCAGTATTTCCGGTCTTTTTCGAAGTAGTCAGCGCATAGCAAGTAACCCACCCCTCTGTGAATATTTCGTATCGCTCACTTTACCCGTAGTGGCAACGTTGGGTTGTCCCTTGGGCACCCTTCGGTCATGACATCACTTTCTGGCGAGTTTACTACCTTCAGCAAGCTGGTCGTTTGTGCCATGATGATCCGCGGTCGACACCGTGGACTGCCATATGCCTTAGACAAGGCCATCATGCTCCCAAACGAAGGCCGCTCTCGACAAGAACATGGGTTTGAACCTGTTGAAAGCAAAGCTCAAGCAAATACGCCAACCATTAACCAGGTTCTAGCCGAAAATGCCCCAGTAAAGCGGCACCTGCAGTAGTGCATGCAATCAAGGGTAGGACTTGCTCTCGAGGAAGCACTTGCATCCTTCCGAAACATTCGTCTCATTGAGCCAGGATTGAGGCATCGCAGCAGATAGAAAGTTGATAATACAAGAGTAGTCTGAAGTCTCATAAGCACCCTCGATGATTTTGTGTGTTGGCCTTAGCGCTAAATGCCCTACGCTGCTGCGCATAATGCATAAGGTATGTGACATGAGTTGCTTGACACTCTGAAGAGCAATATTTTTGTAGGCAACGATTCAACGAAATAGTGTAAGAAGAGTTGATGATCACTGTTCAAGCAGAAATTCCGGGGATTTCAAATCAACCCAACCAAGATTGGGTTCTGACTGTTTCCAGCCCAGACGATCCTGCACAAGCTTCGAGTATGTCTTGACCTCTTCGATCGGGTAGCTAAGAAATGGAATTTCCTTAATACAATTTGTTAGCTCGGCAAGCCCTTCATGAACATCTAGTGAGTTGAAGAGCTGGCTTACCTCTTGACGATGAACGCCACTGCACATGAACATGATGTGTACGGTGCGACATCCATTTGACAAAGAATATTCCCCAGCCCCATGGTAAAGACTGCCCAGCATGATGAATGCCTCTCCAACTCTGAGTTCGGCATTCTCAACTCCCTTCGTTCCGTCTGGCCCAAAATCTGGCTTCTCATCGCCCCAAAGGTGAGAGCCAGGAACGATGCGGGTTGCACCATTCGCCTCAGTTGTGTCGCACCCGGGAACAAAAAGACCCAAGAGCATGTCTCGACCTTTGGAATACTCATCCGCCTTGACATGTTTGGCATGGTGATTTTTATCATCACGATGAAGCTTTTGTGCTTTGCATCCAGGTTGCGAAGACATGGTAATAGATATCGAAAGAAGAGGATCGGATCGCTGGACCTTTTGCTCATCGCCATACCAGATTTCAGTTTCAAGGCCGATGAAGTGATCAGCAAGGCTCTGTCGAACATAATCTCGTAAGTGACGAAAGTCACGATGATGGATAAGATGATAGGTTTCTGTATACCTGAAAAAGGGCATCGGAGAAGAACTTTTCTCGCACTGTCTGGCTTCGACCTATCAGCTTGGTGCATGTAGCAGTTCCCCCATTTAAAGCGCCAACTGTGCTGCCCGATTGAGCGAGGGCGGCATCGAGATACGACTGGACTTCTGCGTTCGCTGCCTTAATCGACGACAAGTTGGCAAAGTCTTTAACGACGACACACCCATCGCGTTCGATGGCGCCAATGAAAGATTCCAAGCTGGCGTCTCGGGAAAGTCGCTGCACCATTGTGATGTTTGGCAATAGTAATTAGGAGCTAGGTCTGGTGAGTTGATCGGTCCGCTAGAGCTGGGCTGTACGTATGGTTGGAGAAGAAGAAGAATGTTTGGAAAGGCCATTTTTGAATGGCGAAACTGATATTATATGGGTCAAGTTACTACTGCCGTAGCCTTCCACACACGAAAGAGGCAGGTTTGGGAGGCCAAAACGGGTCTGATAAGCAGACGCAAAGAACTTCAAAGATTATGACTTGACCAGGGCCGCCGGAGATAAGTTGAGGACTACCTATCTGTCTTGCATATGTAGGTGCAACACACAGTCGTCAGACTATGAATCAGCGGAAAACAAAATTGCCTGCGGCCTCCAGATCAGAGCACTTTAACCCGATATCTTGCAGGCAGGTGCCTGACCCCTCATGCCAAGCTGTGGATCGGCTAAAATGCCGCCGTCCATAATTGAAGAGAGCTGACTGGATTAGCTAAGCTTTGCAGATGGACTCAAAACCGGATCCTGGGATCAGGCAATCTCAGCTGATTACAAACTGCAAGAAGCGAAGGCGGGGAAAATGGCGGAACCATCTCCATCCTCGAATGACGATGCGACTGGGGTTGAGCATATCGCAAATGACCTCTTCAAAATCTCATTAACGGAGAAAAACAAGGCAAATTTGTTCGCAGATGCTTTGGATCGACTGGCCTGTACTCACGAAGAGGCCGAGATTACCCTGCATAACCTCCAAGCTTGGACACCCAATGTGGCCAAGTCATTCTCACAGCGAACTTCAAGCACCATCATTCAAACGCCCTTTCGAGTAATTTGCTCGAAGCAGTCGGTTGAGAACCCAATTGGAACCGCGACGGAACCCACTCCTCAGGGTACGCATCCGTTCGACGCTCGCTTTGTCATCAGACAATACCTCGCCATCAGCTACAGCTGGCATAATTCGGAATGGCCCGCGACACCCCATTCAGCGCCCGCTCCTGGCAGTATTTGGCCAATTGGCAAGCGCTTCGCAGAAGCCATCGTATCTGAGCGTGGGCATGTGCGAGAGGGTATGTGGATGGACCAGATCTGTATCGACCAAGAAAACAACAGTGAGAAGCAGCTTGCCATCGCGTGTATGGATGTCATCTACAGGACATGCAGAAAGCTAGTGGTTCTTCTTGAAGATGTTGAGCTTACAGAGGATGAAGCCGATTTGTGCCAAAAGTATGAGGCCTTCGCCTATAAACTTGATCACCAGCCGCAGGACTCTACGGAAGCCACTCTGCTTATCTCGTTGCATGATAAAGTTGCGGCGGCTCGATGGTGGCAGCGATCTTGGTGCTTTCACGAATTCGTTGTCGGTGAGCCATGGAGCGACAAGAGGCACCAAACTGTCCACAATACTGTGTTTGTGGTTCGTCTTGGCGAGACAAGAACTCTGAGGGTGGAGTGGTCGACTTTGCATTCCATCTTAGCAACAGTCACCCTTCAGTTAGGCCATCGAAACGAACACAGTCAGTACCTAAACCCGATTCTTGCCGGCTTTTCAAATCGAACTTCTCCCCTTATGGAAAGCCGCCACCCTCAAGCCGGTGCCCTGATTTCTAGCTTCATGGCCCGATTTAATGCCGTGTGTCAGACAGCGTGCACAATGCCTGGCGACAGGCTTTCCGTATGCATCAACCTGATTGGAATCGGCCTGGCATATTTTCGGCAGCATGAGCCCACCGAGGACGAGGTGTACCATCTTGCTGTACTGCTGTCACTGGCGGCAGGAGAAAAGGTCGTTCTGTCGTTCGTTAATTCAGAGCCGCTCAAAGTTTCAGGGAAACTGTCATGGATGTATAGATCCATTGCGGCAGCTGATACGACGCTGGACAAGTTTGCTCTTGGAAATGTCAAAGGCATTCACAAAGTTTCTGCAGACCGGTTGGAACTTGACATGATGTTTTTTACTGGCTCATTTACAGGGTGCAGCGAAGAAGAAATCAACGCGACCTACGGGATCTTCCCGGGCGCTATCAAGAGCACTCTGCCCCCCCTCAAGACAGAGGCCATGCGAATGCCAGTATTCCGTACCGACGAAGAAATGGAAGTGCCACGTCGTCAGTTTTTAGCTTCAATATTGGCGGGCGGGACTGGCCTTGCAAAGCGTATCTGGTCCCAACTCCAAGGCGAAGTGATTCGTTGGAAATACAACACCGGGATCTTTGCGGATTTCGAGATTAACGACGACCTCCAAATACCGTCTGAAGAGTTCCAACGGGCTCTTCAAGAGAGACCGAGAGAACAAGAGGACGCGTACCCAATCGAAGCAGCTCTCGGTCTCATAACATGGATCACCGACCCGCGGTCGATCTACTGGATGTCTGCTCCTATAGCCCGAATCAAATCTACAATGGAGGGAGACGTTGCAATTCTCAGTCAATTCTTGTTGACGCAGAATTTCAGTGCAGTCAGCTCTGAAAGTCAGATGCAAGTTGCCGTTCCAACCGACCTGGTAGATGGGGATTGCGGATGGACCAGGGCATGGATTCTGATGCCATCCACCAGCGGGAATGAGAATAAGGAATGGAAGGTGGGGGCTAAAGCACTCCTGCTGGGCGAAACCGACCTCGGCAAAGAGGCAAGAAGGAAGAAAGCTGGAGGGACCGGCCTAGCCGTCTCAACTCGACTAGGACAAGTTGTGTTGGGATAATAGCAATGCCTTGGATACTAGTATGGCAGCTATGATACAACAATAATAAACAGAGCGGCCGCCGCGGCCTCTCCATGGATGCACACGGTAATCTACTGTTTCCTCTACAAACAATCAGATGAGAGTGTGCATTATGTTCAGATCCTTGATGGTGAAAGGTAGTGCATGGTCTAGGTAAGGCCGCGATAACGTCGCCCAAATTGCAGAGTACTCAACCGCACCTCGTTTCCAGAGCCACGGAGTTAAATTTTTCTTTTGACGATAAAGAATGAGCTACTCCATATTTAAAACCTAACTCTGGAACTATTCTGATTGAATAATACTTTAGTTGCTTGCCCGTAGTACTGGAAAATGGGCCAAAGGGCTGGAGGCGACGGCGTTGCGTTGGGAACGCTTCATAACAATTTAACATCTTACAGGTGAGACAATGCTCGAGCACAGACCATATACCAACGGACGCGCTAGTAGTAAGCATGTTCCCATTAAGTTATGGTCAGCTTGCCGCAAGACAAGATACATGAACCAAGCCACAAATCCTACGACCGACGGACTTTGATGTGGATACCGGGCGCAGTGGAATGGAACAGACTAAGAAAAAACGGCGGAGTACATAGAGACACGTCATCCCCATCAGCTGCTGGCAGTCTCCTTTGGAATTTCCCCCTAGCACTGAGCTTGCCGCTGCCTTCGATTTAAGCGACCCGCGATATCTCATCACATTCTCGAAGGTGTACTTTTGACCTTGTGCTGTTTTGTTTGCCACATGTCATTCGCCATAATCTTTGGAGATCAAGGGCTTGGGGCATAATCGTGTACTATGATCCCTGAGAAGCGAATCCGCGAAAGCACGTCCAAAGTTCGAACTGGATGCAGCACCTGCAAAGCCCGCCGAGTCAAATGCGATGAAGGAAAACCGATTTGTCGACGTTGCGCAATTGGAAATCGGAAATGCGACTATAGAATAACACGTGCGGCACCGCCACGCCGTAACATCATCACGGTCTATTTGCCCCCTACGAAAAGTCAACCAGTATTCGTCGCAAGTAACAGCGGCCTCGATTTCTTCTCACAGAATCTTGCCTCAACTTTAGATGGACAATTCGACTCCGAGTTCTGGAGCAAGCTTGTTTTGCAACTATCGCATTCCGAACCTTCAATTCGACACGCGGTATCCGCCATCAGTCTCATCTATCGTGACGTCGAATCATCTTTGCAGCATCCGGCGGGCTTTGTCAATGCCAACCCCGAGGCTCGGAAAGAATGGAGTTTCGCAATTAAGTCCTTGTCAGCGCGGATTGAGACTCACCCCAACTCTATCTTGGTTCCTTTGGTTTGCTGTCTTCTATTCACGTGCATTGAGTTTCTCAGGGGCAATGCCGAATCTTCCATGATTCACATTCATAGTGGTTTCAGCATTCTGGCGCCCCTCCGCCCCAACGGTGAAGGATCCCAAGACTCCACCTCAGGGTGCTTGGCTCAGGATCTCGACGACATCGAAGATTATATTGTTCCAATGTTCTCGCGTCTTAGCGTACTGTGTTGTCTTGCTGGGAGGGTGACCCCAGCGATATACGCAGATTCGGATGAAGGAGAGTCTCCTCATAAAGATCTTGATAGTGCCAGACGGCGACTGTTCGATATATCAGACACCTGTATCCGTTTCATTCGCGCAACCGGTCCCAAAGCGGATGCATTTCAGATTGGTATCGACGAGCTTATTGAACAAGCGAAACTTCAAACAAGGTTAGACGCGTGGCACCAGCGACTAGAAGACCTGCTGCAGCGCATCCAGACTACCGGTAACCCCGTCAATCAGGACGCAGTCAACATACTCTTAGTAAACTACAAGGCCATTTACATCTGGACGCGAGTCTGCACCACATCTCAAGAAACGGCCACGGATACTTATCAAGCCGACTTCGAAGAACTTATACATTATGCGGAACAAATCATCAAGCCAAAGGAGGAAATGGGAACACCGCAACTCCTATCTTTCGACGTGCAACTGTTAGGGCCCCTCTTTTACGCTGCGCTGAAATGCCGTCATGCCGCAGTACGAAGACGAGCTTTGGATTTGTTGAGGCTAGCACCTCGACGAGAAGGCTTATGGAACGCCCATCACGCATACCTCACAGCCAAACGAGTGATCGAGCTGGAAGAAGAACATCTAGACCGGCATGAATTGCCAGACGAGACTTCCAGACTCCATGGCTTGCCACTTCCTGATGACGAGTCGCGGATCTACAACGTATGCGAACTGCCTTTTGACTTTCGGAAGTTTGATCAAAGCATCGTGCCTAGCCCGACTTATCCAGGCACGCTTGAAGCAATGTTCCAGACTAAGCCGTGGGGCCTGCTAGGGGAGTTTCAGACAATCACGGAATACATCAAGCTATGAACCAGGGAATACATGTCAGCCATTGTCGGGGTCAAGGCAAAGACGAGTAATTGATCAATCACTTCTTAAGTTCCATTGCTAAGACTCCTCTCTAAATACACTCTAGTCTATCGATCGACAAAGGCCCAAAGAAAATGACAAGGAAATTTAGACCTAGACCCCACCATCAACCATTCGCTTATAGCTAAACGATATTAAGCGGGATGCTTCTGTATGTCTTCCATAGACGAGCCGCTCGCGGTAAAAGCAGCATCTCTGGACTGCTTGATCGACCAGGTTGCACTGTTCCACTTGCCACCAAACGCAATACCCGGGCTCAGAATCGTCATTGCAAGAACTGCCAGGATGATCATCGGCCCCTCCAAGATCATAAAAGACACTTCGTCGTTGGCAATGGGTCCGTCAAAGCCTTGCTGGAGTTCCGCAACACGATATACCGAGCGGATGAAAACGAGGACAACAGCCACGCCCTGTGCGTATTGGAACCAAACAAACTTCTTTGTGCGCCTCAAGTCAATGAAGCGTGCATCCTTAACTTCCTCGCCTGTCTTGCGGAGCCGGATCACGAATTCAAGCCACAGCAGCATGAAGGTGAGCAGCGAGACGACTTGAAAAACTACTCCCGCGACCATGATGGCCCTGCCTGTCTCACTCCCAGAATGATCGTCAGCCGTGGCTGCAATTCCACCACCGGCACCTTGTAGAACGAGCGAAATAAAGTCGCTAGTCATGAATGTTATTGCGTAGGTGCGCGGGCTGAAGCGGGAAATCTGCTGGCCGTGGACGATGATTATGCGGGAGAGGCAGAGGTAGAGGGCGCCAGCAAGGAAAGCGGGAGCGATTGTCAGAGGGACTAGATAGCTATAGAGACTGTCAGCAACGCTGTTAGTAGGATCAGGGGAAAGCAAAGCTTACATAATAAAATTGTTGAAATCGAACGGGTTATCGTGAAGCATGATTCTGCCTGCGTAACCGACAACCTCAAGAATAAGGCCGCAGACCATACCGACCATGAACCCCCAAGTCTTGTATCGAATGCCAAGCCCGATCTGAGCAACAAGGAGCAGACCAAAGATGGCGGCATAGACGGCATTGCCAGCAAGTGTTGGAAGGTATTCAACTTGAGCGCAGCTGAGTGGACATGTTTCCACAGTGCAGTTGGCATTGCTTAGAAGAGGGCAAGTGTTTGACATCTTGGCTGCGAGTTGAACAATCTCCAGGGAAAACAAGAAGGGTAAAATGAAGGACAGTCGTAGATGTATTGGATTGCACAGGTGTTGGGACGACCGAATGGATCATTACAGAGCGCCCTTGCTGTATAAATACATTTACATTCTTCTCACTCTCTGTAGCATCACCATTGAATCCGAGAATTCCATTCCCTCACTGTCACTGACCTCGTTCTGAAAAAGGTTAGACACGTACGAGATCCTTCTGCAGCACGTGCCGCGAGGCTCAATTTCGACTCCCGCGTTCCATGATTCGCTCCTTCGCAACCGCCCTTTCAGATGCGAGATTGCGAAGCAACGAAGCCACGAGGCTTAGGAGCCCGAGAGTAAGCAGGCAGGCAGGTAAGCGTTGAGCCCTTCCGCCATCGCTGCGCTGTCTAGCTAGGACTGGCCAAGCTACTTCGAGCAACAACACATGATTGGCTCACTGCCGAGATCTCGTACCTACCTAACCAGAAACAATCTAGTAGGTGCCTCACCAAAAATAGTCTCGTAAGTGTCTAACTCAAAAGGGAAATGTGACTTTGACAGGCATTCCGGAGAGTTGATGGATGAACTGGGGTTCCACAGATGATAGGTTGACTTGCCCGCTACCCCATGCACATGGCGGTGGCGGTGTAACGGATATGGGGTGACTCGGGCGACGGTCGGCAGGGTAATTGACGTGGATGTCTCGGTGTCAGCTAGCAGGTTATGTGTAGAGATATCAAATGGAAACACTCCGAGAAACATCAATCGCGGCATCAATCGCTAAAAAGATCTTGAAAACGCATAACATTAGCCGAGAACGAGATTGAAGCACAGTTTCATTGGAAACAGAAATGGAACGGAGTCACCAGTACAATCTTTTAAGCAAAGGGACCGCGCCGAATCAGGTTCAAGATGGACAAAACCACGAAGCCCTGGCGGGTGAGACAAATCGGTGATGAGCGAAGGATCGATGACATAGGGCTATGTACTTCGGGTCATAGAACGAACCTATCGTCAGTGGTCCCTTTTCTGTGCGCTGACGCGTCTTTCGCAAGGTAAAAAGAGAAAAACCCCGAACCACCCGGATGCAGTTTCCGGGCACCAAACACAACGAACTGAAATGCCTGGTACTTCAAGTGGCTTTTTCGCCTGTAACTTGATGTTTTTGTTAGTAAATACACACTCTGAGATGGACCAGGCATCGGCTTCTCACCTGTTTTACAAAGTTTTCATTTCATCATTCTACCCTGGAAGGAAGGAAGCAACCAAAATCGGCGTGGATCATTGAGCAAACGTAGTGTAGAATGCATTGCTCGCTATTGAGAACTCTGCAATTACTTCGTAGGCTACACAATTCATTGGCCGGAATCAGCCAACGTACCAGCCCAAATCCATGCGATTCACCATTGAATCGAAGAGGGCTTCCACCTCCCGATCCGAGTACGACGCCATGGCTGGCATCTCGGATGGAATTCCGTCATCCGTATCCAAATCTCCTAGGACGACGGCAAAAACACCAGAGAGGAGCAATTTCTGATCCAAGGCAAGATGTGCCAGGAGGTTTGTACTTGCGACGTCAAATATCTGCATAGCCAACGATACTAACCGGAAGAGAAGCGAGGAGGGCGCTTGTCGCCGAGGAAAGGTTACCACGTCCGCGGTGGAATAGCATAAGGCCAAGATATTTAAGTTTTCATCGATTATTCCATTCTTGTAGCATAAGACGAGGAACATAGTCGCGAAGCTGTAGGAGATCCACGTTGAGTCTACCGAGTATTTGATGCGGTTGATTGCCTCAATGTCGGGAGTGTATCTGCCCCTAGGCAATGAATCGATACTTTTATAATGTCCCCAAGACCGGTGTCTGGATTGCTCTGCGAGTGCGAAAATAGTCAAGGCCGCCGTGTGCAGACTGACCTCCAGCGCCTGGAGCACGTAGATGGATATTTGGCCCTGGCCTCCCGACGGCCGAAGGAGTGGCGATAGACATGCGCTGTTGATAGAAAGACGATAGGATCGCAGCGTTGTAAACGGCATCTGGTAGTGCTGGATTTGGTCGCCAATGATGGGATTCCAGTCCGTCTCCCACGTGTCTAACTCCAGATTGACCTGTCGCAAGCAGTCGGCATCTAATGAGCGGGCATTGGGGCTTCCGCTTCTTCGTGCGGCTCGTTTAAGAATAGACACAAGTTCGCATGTCGCTGAACTCCTCGTGTCGTCGGGATGAACAGCGTTGTCGTTTGACCTGAAGCGGCCAGCAACGGCCACCACCGGATCCGGGTTTAACGTCGCCGGGAGGCCGCTTGAAAGCGTCAAGGCGGCATCGCAGGTAAGCAGATTTATCCACACACGTAGCCGACCGACATCTTCCAGTGTCGGGAGTTCATTGTTGTCTGACTTGAAAGGGAGCACTGCGTCTTGGTGTAACCCGAGGAAAAGGGCATACCGAATGGCCAGACCCAGCATGCTCCATGCTGAGATGGCGTTGTACCTGATAGATCTACTAGAATTGCCAATATTGTCGACAGGCATCCATTGTATATACAGCAGTATTGCGCGAATGTGATCCAGATTTACATCGGCTAAGTTTGGTTTCAAGAGAAGACGACTTAGGGAGTGGTCCAAGAGTGAGATGAGAGCCATGTAGCGACGTTGCGTCTCAGTTGTAGACGTACTGGTGAACCGGTATCCGATACAACAGACGGATATGAATAGCGCCGGGCAAGACCCCCGGATGATGGCCGCAGAGGTCTGGGTTTGTGGGCAGAGCACCGGTGCCCATCTGTGACAGTGATCGAAGAAGGTATCGAAGGTTTCTTGGGCTTGCTCCATCGTCATGACGCCACAGATTATCGGATCCAAGGCCTCGTTCTCCACGCTCATGTCGTGGATGTCGTGGCGCAAGTGGCGGAGCATAGACATGGGAGTGCTGAAGTCCACAGAGCCGTGAGCATCGCTTCGGCGCCCCGGACTAGGATTTTGGAACATCGCAGGCCCGCTGGCGTATAACTCATCATTGCGGATCTTTGCTCGCTTGGAAACGGGGGATGTCGCTGTCACGCTGGCCCCATCGTGCCATCTCCTCGTGCCCTGCGGCGATGGGCCCGGCGGGTTTGCGACGTGCAGACCATCGAGACTCGAATCTGGGGTTCTGTTCACCCGAGAGACGACAGCGACGGCAGCACTGAGGTTGCTCACGGTGGCCTCCAGCTGGCTGATGCGGCTGGCCTGCTCATTAACCTGCTTTAGAAGCCGATCAACTTTGCGGGCGCTTCGGCTAGCGGCATCCAAGTCGTTGAACCCCTGCTCATTAGTGGCGGCAGTGAAGGAGCACTGAACACCCGAGTGGACGCATCGCCGGCAGGGTTGCCGGGCTTGGTCCTCCGCTGCCGATGCCGAGGCGCCGGCGCTGCTGCCACCGCCAGGCCCCGAGCACTTCTGCTTGCGACCGCGGCATTGGGCACAAGCTGCGGCAGATAGGATGGTCAGCGGATCATACAGCAAAATATGAACAAGTAGGGAACACGAAAAAGATAGCAGCATGCTGTACGTACCTTTCGAGGTCCGATAAATCTTTGCCGAGGGTGGTCCGCCGGCGCCCCAGTCGGTGTCGGCCGCAATCGCCTCATCAACCTCGAGCTCGTCGTTAAAATCGGCACGCAACCGACTGTGATCCATGATTTCCTGGCCGCTTTCATTACCCACGACCCGGCTGCCGGGGGTGTCTTATTTCTCGAGAAGGATGCAATGAACAGCGCTAATGGTATCAAGGTTCTTATCGCTGGGGATCGGGTCAGTGCCGACAAAGCCGACGTTGATAACGGCGATAGCGACACAATGTTCGTACCGCAGCCCGAAGTACTTGAACCACGGGGCCGGTTCGCGACAACCCAGACTAACACCGGCGTTCCAAGCCCTCATCGAGGGACAATAGCCAGCTTTCATCATGCCACCAGCTTCCATCTCGTCCGGCGAGGCGCCCAAAGACGCGTCTAAAAGCCCAATGGACGACAGCAAGAATGTCGAAATGCAGGTGGGCGCCACCATCGAGGTTCAAGCCCCCTTTGTGACCGACGCTGTGCACGCCGCCGAGTATGCCGAGTATCTGCGCCTCAAAGACCGCTTTACGGCCGATCCCAAGGCGCATCGGAGCATGATCCTGCGCCTCGATGCCCGCATCCTGCCCTTCCTGTTCATGTACTACCTGCTGAACTCGATTGATCGGTCTAATGCTGGCAATGTCAAGATCTACACCTTCATGGAAGACACAAACATGACCAATACCCAATTCAACCTGGCCTTGACATGGTTCATCATCATGTATGCCATGTTTGAAGCTCCATCCAAGTGAGTCATCTTCCTACCCTACTAATGGCGTCTCGTTTTGTGATTTCCCTCCAGCGTTGCTGACCTTTGCAATGAACGATAGTATGATGCTGCGTCGCATTGGTCCCCGGATCTGGCTGTCATCGCTCGTCATCTGCTGGGGTTGCGTTACTCTTGGCGGTGCCTGGGTCAAGAGCTACCACGACTTTGTCATCTGCCGTGTGTTGCTCGGCTTCTTCGAGGCTGGAATGTATCAAGGTTGCTTCTACACGATCAGCTGCTGGTATTTGCCCAACGAGCTGCAGTCCCGTTGTGCGTGGTGGTACTCGGCAACTCTGCTATCCGGTGCTTTCGGTGGCCTACTAGCATACGCTGTTGGCCCACTTCAAGATCATCACGGCCTGAGACAGTGGCAGTGGCTTTTCATTATTGAGGGTATGCATTATCATTGCCAGCTGGCCATTTGGGTGGGAATTCATTGCTGACCGAATCTGTCTCTAGGTTGCATCACCGTCATTATCGGTAGCCTCGGTCTCCTACTATGTGTAGACTTCCCAGAGAAATGGAGCTCCCGATGGTTTAGCGCAGATGAGATGAAGTACCTCAAGTTGCGTGTCAAGTATCGCGATGGTCCCGTGCCTCCCGACTTGACGTTCCGCTGGAGCGTTTTCTTTGAGGCCGTCAAGGATTGGAAGACCTACCTTGTTGCTTCGCTTCTGGCCTTTGGTGGCTCCGTGCCAACATACTCGGTCAACTACACTCTGGCAACGGTATGCACCCCTAAAACGCCATGGATGGAAGTTCTACGCTAACATTCTCTTGCGATAGATGGTGAAGAGTCTCGGATACTCCGCCATCCAGGCCCAAGCTATGACCTCCCCGCCCTACGTCTTCGCCTTCTTCTGCGTTGTCGCCATTGCTTTCTATTCCGATCGGTATCAATGCAGGGCCCGGTCGTTGATCATCAGCTACACAGTGGGCACAATTGGCATCGTCATCTTGTGGCCCTCTTTGCACTACTCAAACCTTTCCGGGCTAAGCTACTTTGCTCTGTTCCTTGTCATCGCTGGCTACAACATGCAGGGTCCGGCAGTCGGCTCCTGGCTCGGCACCAATGTGCGCAACCCGGCCAAGCGTGCCGCGGCCATGGGCTGGATGTCAACCTGGGGCCAGCTTGCTGGCGGTTGTATTGGTGTCAACATCTTTGTCAGCCATGAGGCCCCCACATACCGCTCCGGCTTCATCACCATCATTGTACTCGTCGCTATAGGTGGTTATGGTGCCTGCATCACCAACTGGTACCTACTTCGCCGAGCCAACCTTCAGAAAGACCGCATACCCCCAGAGAAACTAGAGGGGAAATACACAGAGAAGCAACTGGCCGAAATGGGCGAGTACTCGCCGTACTTCAGATACGTTTTGTAAGGTGGATTGACTGGCTGATCCCTGAACCCAAATCAGAGAAGAAGGGGGGTCTAGACGAAAAGACATGGCAGCTATCAAAACACTACATGTTTGTTTTCATTTTATGAGCAAGTGAGCACATGCTCACTCTAAGTATCCGTTTACTGTATTATAAACCCATTATTGAACCTGAAACTACCATAAAGTCCATCTCTTATTAACAACGTCCCCAATGTGCAATAGCACGGATAGCCTGGACCGAGGGCGAACATGAAGCATTATGTAATTGCGACTTAATCGTCAACAAAAAAGCTTCAAGTTCCTGAGTTGCTTTGCGACGTTCTATCACATGTCCTGTGAAAAGTTAGGTTCCCTCCATGTCTACGACTCAGACACAAGAGACTTTGGAACTGTTACGTTATGTTACTAAGCTTTTGTGCTGTAACATTCCATCTCTACATCTGAAAACTACACCGTTTCAGAGTATTCTGCCTCCAGCTCGATCATTTCTTTGAATTGCGACATTAATTGTTCCCCCTCCGCTTCTCCCAATCTCAGCAGTGGGCGTCTGGGATCCATTCCATATCCGTGGAGTTTGTGCAAGACATACTCTGCGTGAGCATAGTGTTAGCCAAAGTTACATCATCCCCATCTTCCTGATAAATGCAACACACTACTTACTCATACCCCTTACACCTGCAGGCACAGCCGCCACGTCGGCGTTGGATAGGATGGACTGGATTCTCTCTGCTTCCCGCTTCTCATCGTCTGTAAGATCAAGCTTATTGAGAAGTGCCCACAGCCGCATGGAGGCAGCAGGAGCGAAGTTGGGGATGCCGCTGACGGTTCCATGGCCGCCGCACTTCATCCATGGCGTCAAATCGGAGATGAGCCCGTCCAAAAGCAGGAAGGGATACGGCCGGCATGAATTGACTGACGGCTCGCTATTGATGAAGGATGATAGGCGAATCAGCTTTGCGACGCTGCCACCACAACTATCCCAAAATGTCAGTCTACCAGAGGTCACGAGAGAACACAGACATGTCACATCATATTTTTCACTTACGTGAGTTTGACGCCGCATAGGTTAGGCGCTTGACGTATCACCGCCTCGATGATCGCCGATGACATGTCCAAACCTGCCGAGTTTGCCGGAAAGTTGTACAGGAACAGGGGAATCTAGGGATTTGAGCTATATCCATTTATGATGATGGGAGCGGAGTCACTGACCGGTGACCCTTTACATATATCAACGTAATACTGAATGATTTGTTCTTGGTCGGTGCTCAGGCTAGCAGCGTAGTAGGCTGGGAGAATGACCAGCCCTGCATCTCTGTGGGTTGCAAACTTAGCCATGGATTAAGGTGCAAAGTAAGTTGTTGCTGAAGACTTACGCCCCGGCATTGGCGGCTGCATGTGCGAGTCTGATAGTCTCTCTGGTGCTAGAGCCACCCACACCTGCCACAATGGGCATGTCCGTCATGCCAGCATCGTCAAGTGTGCGTCTAATGAAGTCAATGAGAGCAACGCGTTCCTCTGGTGACTATGACTCTTGATGGTTAAGGCAAGGTCCCGCACATGGAAATGGTTCAGATTGAATTTGCATACCAAATGTACTGCTTCACCCAACGATCCCGCGCACACGGGGTCTGGACAAGTCAGTGGCGGTGTTTCACAAGATAATCAATGTTCTGCAGGAAACTTGGGTCACTCACTGATTCCCCTTTTGGCGAGGTCTTGCACAATGACTTATTAATATGAATCACGTTAGGTTAGGAGAGGGAGCAATAGCTAACTGAGTAAATGCTTCTTGTACGACTCGTAGTCGATTTCTTGGTCGTCAGTAAAAAAGGTTGGTAAGGGTCCGTAAGCCCCTGGCTTCAACATCAGGCCCATCGCGATGGTTTGTATGAAGGATGAGGAAGCAATGCTTGTAATCTTGTATCTCGAAAAGTAGATACTGAATATGATAGATGGACTTGGTCATCAAACCGAGTTCAGCTGGGCTATCTGTAAGATAATGAGGTACAGCTCCGTGGAGGAGGTGGGTCGGTCGGTATCAACCCGAGCGGCCCGCTGGCCGATGGAACCGACAGGTCTTATCATTCACGTCACATCTTTCACTTGGGCACAAGTGGGGCTGGGTAGGAGAATGCCTGAATAACCTCCACTTTGAAGATAACAACTACCAATGAAATACTCTGTACTGGAACTAGCAGGGATGTCTAGCCTGGGTAGGTAGTCGTGATTGGGATTTCATCCTGATCCTCAATCCACTCCCGCCCATTTCGCTCAAAGGCCAATGCGTACGTATGATTACTTCATTGCGATCCCATTGGATATCAGGACGCGTGCGGATGCAAACCTTTCATTATTGATCTTTTTGTGTTCATCGGATGCAATTGAGCTTCGTGCAGCCAGTTTCTATGCATACTTTGGAAACCCCACATCCACCGGGTGTGACAACACAGGGACTTCTCTGTCGTGGGTAGCACACTTAAGCGTTCACAACTTGGAAGGCTTTTTAATTGTCTGGCTGTTCCGCCTGAATGCGCTGATCCTAGCGAACGTTAGCTCCCAATCTCCCACGGGGATGAATATTGAACAAACCTCTCGTCATCTGCCAGCTCGAACAAGATATCTTGTGCTCCTTTCCAGAGGACCAGCTCGCCTAACGCTCTGAGGTTCTCCGCACCCTCAGTGATGGTCAGGAAATGATTTGCAGAAAGGGAGCCCATCTTGCTCGCAAACGATACGCCGCCGTAGCAGAAGAGCAATTCCGTTTCAGAGTAGCCTCCGGGGTAGAAGAGAATTTGTCCTGCTCCAGGGTGGCTGGTGTGGTTTTCGAATCCCAGGCCGAAGTCCTGTTCACCCAGCGGCACCCAAACCGCTTCGCCGCTCCAACGTACGTGAATGAGTTGTTGCCGGTATGGTAGCAGATTGCGAAACACCGCCACTGTCTTGGGAGCCGCCGACTCAAAGGCCGCCAAGAACTGGTACGGTCCAGCCGTGATGAGAATCTTATCTTGAGACGTCATTGTAGGAGGGTGGTTTGTCAAGCTGCTGCGCTGTTCACGGACGGAAATGAGGCAAGGCAGGTTCGGGAGGCCTGAAGATCAGTCGCCGCAACATACGGATTTTGTGTGTTTCTGTCTGAGGAAGGGCAAAAGCCTATCGGCTCGGTCGGCCAGCGGAGGATCGGTCCGGTCGGCAATGAAGCCGCTGGGTGGGGTCTCGACTGTGGTGATATATTCACCGGAGTTCTGTTGCTGATACCCGATCCATCTGATAATTCCACGTCGCGAGATACGCATTATCGAGCTAATCAAGTTCCACTATGTCCGCTGTTACGATGATCCAAAGTCTTCCGCGGAGGTACGAAAACACATTTCCGCCTAATGAGCAGCAAAGAGTCGGGGATCGCGGCGGGAACCATCAGCAGATTCACGAGGGGCACATCATCATCACTCCGGTCCTGCAAGACGAGCAGTCATCTTTCGGCGCTCAAATCGACGGAATTGACTGGTCATGCCCACTTCCCGCCGATGATATTGAAAAAGTAAGTACACACGATTGAGGTTTGGCGAGTAACGCAACTAGACTTTTCTACTAAGCTGAATATGAATAGCTCAAGAAGATTCAAGACAAATACGGCGTCTTGATTTTCCGCAAAACTGGCCTGGACAACAAAGGACACATAGAATTCGCTCAGAAACTAGGCCAGGAGCTTGAGATCAACCCTTTCTTCTATGGTATTGAGAACGACCGCATAGGTGATCCACTACTGTGGGACGTTAGCAAGTATGCAAGGCTTCGTACCTGATTTGGGAATTTACACGATACTGATTGTCTTACTTGCAGTATCAACCTCGACGGCACCACTGTACAGCCCAACCAGAGACGATGGGATCACAGCTTAGGCAATGCTTTGTGGCATACGGTTAGTTCCAACATTATAACATGAGATCGTGTCAGTAGTACTCACACAACGCACAGGACTCTTCTTTCCACCAACAGAGATCAAAGTACTCACTGTTACTATCCCATGGCAATCCCGCCAAAGGCGGCTCGTGGACTCATTTCGCTGATACGGCACGAGCTTATGCTGATCTGCCCCGATCCAAGAAGGATGAGTTGGAGGATCTGATTGTCGAGCATGACCTGTGGCACTCTCGCCGGTTGGCCTCCCCACAGGCCTTTGCACAACCTCTGGACAACGAGCGAGCGGCCGAGAAGTCGGCATACCACCGTCTTGTCCAAATTGGGCCGGACGGGAAAAAGACACTCTATCTGGCCGCGCACGCTAAGCTGGTACTGGGGCGCAGCTTTGAGCAGAGCCAGAAGTTGATTTGGGAGCTCATTGATCACTGTACACAGCCAAAGGTAAGCCTGAAGAGAGCGCCCATAAAACTGTCCTGAGGGCCTATGCGTAAGGCCGCTGACCTGTACTAGTATGTCTTTAGCATGGAGTGGTTAGATGGTGGTGATATGGTGTGGTGGGATAATCGGTGAGCATTTTATTCATTTCTTTTCCCTCACTAATCTGAGTTCCTGCTTTCAACTCTACAAACAATCTATCCCATGCATTGTACTGAGATGTGACAACCGGTAGGAAATCCATGCATCGCGCGAACCCCTACAACATCGACATGACTGCTCGTGATGTGCGCCGAGCTACCGTGATCGATGACGGGCCTCTGGCATTTGGAGTAGATGAGAAGCAAGTATTGGATCACGGGAGAATGAAATAGTATGTCAGCAATGAGCAGTGCTTTCATATCGGTCAGATTATCATGGGCGGAAAGCTCGAAGGAAGTCTGCAAGGGCTACAAATGGCCCCAGCGCTAGTGTAAGCGCTGTCGGTGGTGAAGAAAATCGATCAACGGGGGCCCGACTGGCAGGATTTGGAGTATTGTCCGGGCAGATAAAAGAAATCGTGTCTGTGAAGTAGCAAGAACTTTGTCATGCGGCTGGTCCTGTGCGGTCCGTTCTTTGGCGATATTTGCATGAAGCAAGGCTTACCTCAGATAAACCTAATTAAAACAACGAAGGTGGGGGAAGGTGATAATGTCGCCGCTGGCCGCGCCATTCCTCCCATTTTTCATCTGTTTCCCAACAACAGCAAGCCATCATCACCACCTGAACAATCTCTACCCTACGATACCCCACGTAGATTGCCACATGTACGTGAACCCAAGCCGCAATCAACCACCAAAGACCATGCAGAAAATCGAAAAGACTCGTGTCGTCATTGCAGGTGGAGGTCCGGTTGGCTTGTTCACGGCCTATCTCCTTGCCCGCCAGAAGATCGAGTCCATCGTCTTTGAGAGGCGCCTAGGCGTTTCTAACCACCCAAAAGCACATACGATCAATCCCATGACGCTAGAAATATTCCGCCAGGCAGGCTTAGATGTTGCTTATATCCGAAAACATGCAGCGACAGCCGAAGATGCCGGACTGGTGCGTCTTGTTTATGGCCTGGCCGATGCCGAGATTGGCTGCTTCCCCTACGAACGCCAAGATGACAAGGTGCGCACTCTGACACCCGAGCCTTTGGTGAATTGGCCGCAGCCAGAGCTAGAACGCCTCCTCGAGAAGGCGGTAGTGGAGACCGGCCTCGTTCAAGTCAGGAGGGGCTGGCAGGTGGATGCAGTCGACATTACGGATGTGGAGGGGACTGGCTGCGTCGTTTCGTGCAGTCCCAAGGGACAGGATCGCGACATGAAAACACTCAGCATCGAGGCCGATTTCGTCATTGGTGCCGATGGCGCCAATTCGACCGTGAGGGATAAGACGGCCGGCATTGAGTTTGAATCCTTGGGAACAGGCCATGCTTACCAGTCAATTGTCTGTAAAGGCAGTCTGCGCTCTGCACTTCCGCCGGGTCGCGAGGCCATGCTCTACTTTTGCTTCCACCCCGAGCATCCCAGCGAGTTCATCGCACACAACGTCGATTCCTCCTTCGTCCACGTCGTTCCTGTCATGGACCCCGCGTCAACTGGTGGACAACCCAAGGCACCACCAATTGAGGCCTGCCTCCCAGGTCTGCAGTACTCGGAGGTCCTTCGTACTATTTGGGAGACTGCTCCTCGGGTGGCATCCTCGTACAGTGACGCAACGCTTCGTGTGTTTCTTTTGGGAGATGCCGCCCACAGCTTGCCGCCTCAGGGTGGTCTCGGTCTCAACACAGGCATCGCCGATGCACACAACCTGGTGTGGAAACTTGCTGCCATAATCCAAGGGAAAGGCACCCCGAACCTTCTCACCAGCTTCACCCGTGAGCGTCGACCCGTTGCACTGGCAAATATCGAGTACTCCAAGGCTAGCGAGGCCGCCTTCTACTCCGTCAGTACCACACTGGTTGGCCTTGCCCTCCAGTACAAAGAAGCGAGGGCGCAGGCGCCAGATCTCACCATGGATGGACACCTCCAACGACCCGCCGTTTCCGCTACGGCAGTTGAGGCAGTCACAGAGGCGAGCAGACATTTCGACTCTCTAGCTCTCCAGCTCGGATTCATCTACGACGATCCGTCTCGGACGCTGTCTCTTCTTGAAAATCCAACGTTATACGTGCCACGAGCATGTCCTGGAGCAAGGCTGCCGCACGGGACCATCAACGATGGGTTATCCCTTTTGGACCTTGTGCCCTACGATCGATTCACCGTGCTGCACTTCGCGAATCCGGCGTTCGCATCCTGCCACTGGGCAATTGATGTGGCAAGCCTTGGTCTGCCCGAAAGTTGGTTTGAAGTGGTCCCGGAAATCAAAGAAGGGAAGGGGATTATTATCAGGCCGGACAACCATGTTCTACTGCATGTGGACAACCTGGTTCAGGCGGACGATGCTGTTAAGAAGTATTTAGATAAAGGGAAGTGCGCGTGAGCTACAGTACACTGTCAAGAAATACAAGATTGATAATATTTCCTGACCTTATTCCATAACCAAAAATGTGACCTAAAATACAGCCCACCGTAGCGGAAAACATCATCTAATCAACGAAGCTCACGCCCAAAGCCTTGGCCCAAAGTAGGTGCTTAAACCTACGCCCTTCTGAGATGAGGAAACCGATGCCATAGTATGCAGACCGGTCTCTGCCTCATTCTTGCTTTTTCGATGGAAACGAAGAGGAATGAGTTAGTATGGATAAGCATTCGGAAGCCCAGTAAATCCATTTGGGGCAAGGATGATACTTACAAGGCATCTTTTACAGCAGCTTTCAAGTCGTAATCACCCATCATCATCCCCTGATTTTGGAGTATGCGATCATACCTCTCGACGACTCCAGCCTTATCGCGCGCGTACTGCCACATCGGGACGTACATCTTGACTTGCGGGACATTCTTGCCCGGCATCATCTCGAATGCGAAACAGAGCCCGCAGTACTTGCTGTCTGGATCATTTAGTGGCTTTTCCACGTCGTCCATGCTGGCTTGGGGAACGTCCTCCATATCCATCAGCAGTGGCCAGACTTGCGGTAGAAATTCCGCGGAATGGGCCAGGCGGCCACCCAAAGTGAAGATATGGCGGGCTGAGGCGAGCGAGTTGGCATGTGTGTGCGCGTATATCTTAAAACGAGGTTCCATCTCATGAGGGAGGCAGTCAATGGCGAGGAAGTATATGTTGATGTTTTCCTCGCCGTAGGAGATGAGGAACGTTCTCAGCAATGCCCACGCGGCCAACAAACCCTCGTTACCCTCTGCAAGTCGCGCCACGATAGATTCGGTGATGCTCACCAGGTTTCGGCCGGTTGCAAGCGCTTTGAGTTGCGGAAATAGGTATGCTTTCATGCCGATGGCCGCTTTTCCATCGTTCTCTTCGGATTCGAAGTCAAACCCGGCATAGCAGATCTGCCGCGGTAGACCACCTGCGGGGCTACCATTGGCCGCTTTATCGACCAAGCCCGCCTCTTCCTCGGCAGTGAGAAAGACAGAATCAACAAAGGGATCCAACCAGGTGCGGTCTGCGCCGCACGAAGACGCCAGATTCTCCAACTTCTCTCGCAGTCCTCTCTGCCCCAGGGGATCCCCGCCTACAGTGCTAGGGTCCACCAACGGTTGCACTGTAAACCGCACCTTGGGCGGTTGGTGAGACGCAAAGGCGAGGCTTGCTTCGTAGGGCGAGTGATTGTGCGTCAGAATATAGTGCAACCTATCAGCCGTGGTGGGTGGCTGCTTGAGGCGGGGGACCACAGCCTCACGTACGAAAGCGAGATGAGCGTCCTGGATGTAGGCCGGGTAGGCGCCCGTCCAGCGTAAGAGGGAGGACAGAGTGCTGTGGAGGGTGGGGAGCCATGAGGAGATTAGCGGTTCTCCCTTAACAGAGGCGGAAAATTCAACTTCATTGTAGATATTTCTCTTTGAGGCGCCGCTAGCGTGATGGAGGGTAGTTAAGTCGTGACTTTTCATGGCGAGGTTGCGTGTGTCAATTGTCGTATCCTGGCTGTCTGCTTGGCTGGTATTCGCGCTGATGTTGTCTGTTTCCATTTTGATATCCAGCTCTTTGCTTTCGGAACCTAACGTGATCATAGGTCTCTTTGTGGTGTTCGCCTGAGTCAATCTTTCTAGGAGTGCATGTCCTGCATGCCGAATTTCGCAAGAGGTTACCCTTTTCGGACTCGCATTAATACATCAGACCGCCACTGATGAAGTAACAGGCGCAAGGAAGGCCAATATTGATATACAAAATATAGTAAGAAATCAGGACGAAGAAAAAAAAGAAACAAAAATAATGAAAGGAATGATCGAAATGGCTAAGTAATTTCTGGAATGCGAGTACGCACGCGATCCGGGCAGCCGGACTGATCAGGTACGTATATGAATGGGGACCAGCCTGTTCTTGACATGTGAAACGGGACTAATTACAAAATGGGCATTTGAGTCGCGCTGAGAGCATGGCCTGGCAGGGCTGGACTCGAAGTCTAAATACACGTTTCATGCAGATTGAAGAGTTCTGTTGAGCGAACTGGTGGGAAAATCAAGGTTTGGGAACTGCTTGTACACAGTACAGGTGAAAGGTTCACGGGCCCTAACCTTGTTGACAAGACTTCGTCATAAAGTCAGTTCGGGGTGGGGAACTCCTAATAAGAAGTCTAACGGCCCCTTGACCATGTCCATCGTAGTGGCTCTCAGCACGAACACGAAACACCAAGAAGTTCCTCGCCTCTACTATCACAAACCCTCTTCGATACCCACATTTTCAACGCGAACTGCAGTTACATCACTCGAGCCCGAGTCTTCCGATCGTGTCGCCAGCGGAGAATATCAACACCATCTTCACTGTACTACCTTCGAGCCCGAACACGATGGACTTGCCCTACGCTCATCTCCGCCCGGACAACCACCAAATTCTATCGATGAGGCCGAACTTTCATAGGAAAGGATTGGGAATAACACCAAAGAGGACAGGCTTTCGGAGCCCCAAGAAACAGTCAAATAGATGATGAACGAAGTAAAGAAAAGTGATGCACAAACTCCTGAGACCGTTGGCAAGTGAGAAGAAAATACTCGCACTCCTCAATTAACATGGCTACGGCGGAACAATAGATCACCAAGCTCCGGTCCCTTCTGGACTTACTAACCACCTCGGTGAATGACCTCATCACCGAACTTTCCTACTCTCCATCTCGCAAGTCCATGGCCGACAATAAAGCCGATGTGCGCATTCCGAGAGGACCAAAGACAGAGGAGGCCCGCAAATGCATCATCGCCGCCGCAGGCTCACTCGAGGCGGCCGTTCTCACGCCACAATGGCGTCTCGGTCACCTGGCTCATAGCTATTTCGTGTCGCGCGCACTGCATATGGCTGTCGAATGGGATATACCCCAGTTGCTGGCGGACAGCGGGCCCATGCACCGCGACACCCTCGCCACGAAGACGGGAATCGTCGATACGAACAAGCTGGGACTCGTGATCAGGATGTTGTGCGCGCACCACATCTTCTCCGAGACAGCCCTCGGCGTCTTCGCCAACGACGACGCGTCGACCGCCCTGGCGACCGATGAGCGGCTCGCCAACTCGGTGCGCTACGCCTCCTTTTTCTTCCCTACAGCCGACGTGCTTCCACCTCTTCTCAAGGACCCAGTTCTCTGCGCCAGCTATGCCCCTCGAGATTCGGCTTTCTCCAAGACCATAGGCAAGGGCATGGGCCAGTTCGAGTTCCTGAACGCGCATCCCGAGTGGCGTGACTGCTTCAACTTATGGCTCGCATCGCTGGGAGAGTACTTGCACGGGCTGACAGACGTGCGGGGGTACCCCTGGGAAGACATTCTCCGAAATGGTGCCGTGGTCGTTGACGTCGGCGGAGGGCTCGGCAGCTCGATTCAAGCCCTGCGAACTAACTTCCCCGACCGCCAGAACGATTTTGTCGGCATCGTCCAGGATCAGCCCGGCATGATCGAGCACGCCACTGCCCACTGGCAAAAGACGGACCAGCGGGCCTTGGCAACCGGCGCGGTCAAGCTCACCACGCACGACTTCTTCAACGAGAACCCTGTCAAAGGCGCCGATGTATACTGGTTCCGGTCGGTCATTGTGGACTGGCATAACGAAGACTTAATCACCATGTTCACACACATCAAGAATGCCATGACGCCCGGAAAGTCGCGGCTTCTCATTGGCGAGTACATGATGCACCCAACATGCGGCGACACCATGTTGCCCAACGCACCGCCCCCATCGCTGAAGAATTATGGTGAATTCCAGGCCATGGGGCTCACCGCAGGGTTTGTCCTAACGTTAGTCCAAATGGTTGTCAGAGAACTTTGAATGAATTGAACAATGTTGTTGAGGCAGCTGGCTTAATTATTGCTAAGGTTTGGATTTGTTGTGGCTTGGGGAACTTGATTGAGTGCTTGTTGAAGGAGGACCTGTAGATGTCACGAGTGACAGACAGTATCTAAGTACTTGCCAGACATTTTCAATCGACTTTGTTTGTACTTTGGGAATATTCATATACACACAAGCAGATCTGAGGCTGAGCTGCCCATGGCTGGGTGTGTTCTGGAAGAACGGGTATCCTTTCACAAACAATTGAGGTACTCATGAAAATATGTGCTGTGTTCAAAGCTCAAATCTTATAGCGACACCCAAACCGGCGTGATAGGGTCACGGAACTGCGATCGATGTCGAGAGAAACCATCATTTAGCGGCAACTTGACAATACTATTGGACAAGTATGGCTGACTTCGATGAAACTATTTAAAGGCACTTATAATCTCTCCAGATGTCGCAGTCTGTAGTCCTAACGTCCTGATGAACTTTAGTCGGATTTACTAGAGAGCTTTTGATAGCCATCATAACTGGCACGGGTTGTGTTGAGCACCAGATGTCAATTTTGAGACGACCGCTTAACTATTTCATTATGGCTGGTTTAAACTAAGTATGTCGATGGACTGGTGTTAAATCCAATACTGAGGTTTTGCGGCTGGCTTTTGCATAATAAACTCCACGGGTACGTCCTGCTCCCATTCTTCACCCGCATTCAAAGTATCCAAACCTTCCTCTACTGCAGGGTCAATCATGCGAGTGTCGTCAGTATCATATCCGTCGTCATCCCAGTATCTCTTCGCATTGTCCCTGAGCACTTGACTGCCACCCATGATGGATGACCGAAGTGATCTAAGCGCGCTGGCTCGTGACGCCTGGAAGGAGTTGGCCGCCAGGTTCCTAGACTTCCTTGAGGGATGTTTGGATGACCCATTGCCGAAACTCCTTTGCCTCTCTGTCACCTCGAGATGGTTCCAATCTGCAGTATGATTTGGGCTGCTACCGTCTTCGCCCGGTGGTGATGTGGATGTTGATGAGTTGCCACCTTTATCTTTCTTGGGCTTGGGAACACGGAGCCAGTAGAAACCCAAAGCAGCGATGGCATTGAAGAACACAAATGCGAACAAAATGCCCAAGTCTCGCCAGCGATTGCTGAACTCCACTTGCACCCCAGCCAGCACCTGATTTGTATTGCTCGTTGTGCAGAAACTGCAATTCTCAGCAGCGGCCGGATCAGAAAGATATCCGCCCGTCTGGGAAGCAAAAGGTCGCAGGTACTGGCCGCAGTTCTGCCCCGGCGGCGGGTTGATGTGTAGAAACTCATTGTTCTCGCAGTGGATGGCCGCATTAGCGAGACCTGTGCCTAAGAGCCCCTCAACAAGATAGGTGAATGGGTTAACGCGATACACCCAAACCCAGAACTTTGGAGGCGTGGCGAGAATGCCGTTGAAGATAAACATCATAACAAACAACAGATTCCCGATACCGGCGGCTTGGTCGGCGAGGTTGAAGGCCGCTCCGATCATGTGCCCAAACGTGCTGGCCTGCAGAAAGAAGACGAGCATGAACAGAAACGCCAGCCCGCCGCGTGCGGCGGTCTGGTGTGTCTCTGCCGCATTGCGGTTCAGTCCAACGAGGTAGTACCATGCCAGGAACGCCGGAGGGGCCATGACCGCGTTATAGGCCATCTCGACAACTATTTGAGCTCCCATAAATGCGGACCACGAGTACGTGCGTGAGAGTTGCTCGCGGCCCTCATAGAGCGTGCGTTGCGTCATGAACACGGGTACGCTCTGCTGAATTAGGTTGAGGTGCGTCGTGAGGAACATGAAGATGGCGATGGTCTGGATCGTGATTCCCACCTGCGTGTTGGGCAAGTTGAGCAGCGAGAGTCCAATGAAGAGGGCCGCGCCGAAAGTCAATAGTATCTTCGAATAGATGTAACTTGGGTTGCGCCAGTAGTGTCGCGACAAACGCCTCGTAACCTCGGAGAATTGGACCGTCAAAGGAGCTGCGAAGGGGGGATCCTCCTGCTGCTGCTGTTGCGTTGAGTGGTGGCGCGGGCCATTTCCTTTCTCTTTGAGTCGGGTCAGGTAGGCCTTAACTTTGCCATGCTCGGTGCTCTTGCGCCACGCGCTTGGCCAGTCCACGCCCTTCTTTCCACCCTCACTGGCGTGGACTTGGTCGAGGATGTACTCAGCCGGATTCTGCCCCTTCTTTGGTTGTGGTCCGCCATTACGGACAAAATAGTCAAGCAAGACCTTGGCGTTGCGTCCAATCTGGCCAAAGTAGACGGTCCGTCCACCATGAGCAAGAAGAAGTAGCCTGTCAAACCGCTCGAAGAGCTAATGTTTAATCACACGTTGCGTTAGCTGTGTACGAATGAAAGTAAACCTGAGAAGAAAATGTGCCGAGGTGGAGTGGAGAAGACTTACAACTGCTGACGGTTGATGGATTGTGCATAGGATAGCCTGCCCATTGTCCCTCAATGTCTCAAGCAGAGTGCAAATGGACAAGCTCGTCTGCGAATCCAATCCCGAAGTAGGCTCATCCAAAAAGAGAAGTAGTGCCGGGCGAGCAGCCAGCTCAACACCGATTGTTAGTTTCTTCCGTTGTTCCACATTCAAACCCTCTCCAGGCACGCCGACCACAGCATCTGCATATTCTCCCATGCCCAGAATCTCAATAACTTTATCGACGTACGCGATCTTTTCCTTGTGGGAAAATCGAGAAGGCTGGCGGAGGACAGCGCTGAAGGCAAGTGCCTCACGCACTGTTGATGTAACCAAGTGTTGGTCTTGCTGTTTGACGTAGCCCGTCTTCTGCTGGAAGGAGGCGTCGCGGGGGGCCCCGTCGACCAGCATCTCACCCGTCACCACGCCAATAGACAGGCGAGAGGCGAGGGCGTCGAGGAGGGTGGTCTTGCCGGCGCCCGAGACGCCCATAAGCGCAGTGAGCGTCCCCGGCTCACACCACCCGTCCACACAGTCGAGGATGCGCTTCGTCTCATTCTTCTTGACCTTGATTTCGTAGCAGACGTTGCTCCAGTGGAAGATGGCTGTCTGGCGATCGATGGACAACCCACCGCTATCGTTACCGCCAGCAGTATGGTCCTCGAATCTGTCTCGTTGCCGCGGCGACATATTCCAGGCTTTAACCGGAGAATTTGTGATTGTGCTGGCCGTGTCCGAATAGTGCAACCTTCTAACCCTCGTGGTTGGAGAGCCCCCATCAGTGTACGGATACATGCCACCAAATCCTCTTTTGACAACGACGGGTGCAACAGGTGAGACCGGCAGGGATGCCATAGGAATGCTCGTACTGGTGCTCGGCGCCTCCGTCTTTCCCCTGGTGATGTGATCCTCCACATCTTTTGTGCGCCCAATTGGGATCTTTCCCCTTGGGAAGACAAGCATCTCCTGTTTGCTCTTCTTGCTGCTAACGAGCTCCGTCGCCAGAAGGTGCAGCAAAAAGTAAGCGGCCGAAAATACAAAAATGAGGCCGACGTTCCGCCAACGGTGGCTGTCCGAGTACCCGAACGCATTGGTAATGTACGCGCTCCCATCAATGAAATTGGCACCCGCGACACCTCCTTGCGCGGCACACACACGGGTTTGCGGCATCGCTCCTGCGTTTTCATAGCCTGGGCCAGACGGAACAAAGAGTTTGCAAGGGAATTTCCGTCCGTTACCGAATTCGTTGATCATGAGGGCCTCAAACCCATACGCCACGGGGCTGACCTTGGCGATCCACGCTGTGTAAGACTTGTAATACATCGGCGGAACCGCAAAACCCGTGTACAGCGACAGCGTGAGCAGGACTATTGTGGATGGGGCCATGGCTGCCGTGTGGCTCTTGGTGACAGAAGCGACCAGTCGGAAAAGCAAGCTCACGGCAAGAGTCATGGCGAACTGAACAAGAACGAAGAATAAAAAGGACCCGGCATCCGTGCGCAGGTTGCACATCCAGTAGAAGAGGGTATTGACCGTGATGGCGTTCAGCAGTTTGTAGGGTAAGCTCATGACCAAGTCCGCAATAGCCTCAGCCGAGGCGTGATACAGCGCATAGCGCACATGTTTCTCGACGATGTCGCGCTTGGCATACAAGGCCGCAACCTCAAGCACGCACCCAAAGGCGTTGACTAGCGCGGCGGTGAACATGAGGGTGCTGCGCGACTTCATGGACTCGGCAGTGTCTGGCAACCGGAAGAAAATGCTGGCCACGATGAGAGTCTGGAATAGGTTGATGACGAGCATCATCACCGTCATCTGTGGCGCCGCCTTGAGCAGCGCGAGGGCGCGCCAAAGGCACAGCATGACCTGCCGCGGGTATGAGACGGTATAAGGTGACTTCCACCGCTGCAGCCCCGATTGATCGCTTTTCTTGCTCGCCAAGAAGTCGGCATAGTGGGTGCGTGAGCCGCTCAAAGAAAAAGATGCATCGTAGGCGTCTACTTCCTCGCTAACGTGGTGCCGGTGACTGCTCGTTCGCCACGCTTCAGCGAACTCGTCAGGGGTATGTGGGACCTTTGCCTCGTGCCCGGGCTTGACGATGCCTTCACGCTCAGCTGGGCTGGTCATGGAGGTCAGAAAGTCTGGCGTGGTCTGGTTCCGGGGACAAACGAAGCCCAGCCGCTGGAAATATCGTTTGGCTTCCGTTGTCTTGCCAAAGTAAATCTGGCGTCCATCATAGAGAACCAGGACCTTGTCAAACAACTCGTAGGCCATCTGTGGAGCCTGATAGATGGCTACTGCGCTCGCCATGCCCATGATGTCGCTCTGGATGCGCAGTGTCTTGCAAAGGTCGACAGTCGCGGCGCTGTCGAGCCCGCGAGTACTGTTATCCCAGCACTGAATCGGCGCAAAGCTCAACGCCGCTTCCGCGATGCTCACGCGTTTGCGTTCGCCGCCCGACACGCCACGTACCGTGTCACCGTCAGTACCACCGACGGGTGTCTCCATCGTGTGCTGGATACCAAGCATGGCCATGGTCACGTCGCGTACCCTCCGTGCGTACTCATCAGCGGTGAGTCCCCCGGGCCGAGTCTTGGGCGCCCTCGCCCGCGCCGCGAAGAAGAGCGTGTCCGCTACCGATAGCGCCGGAAAATGAACATCCTCCTCGGCAGTGTAGATGGCGTCGCCCTTGAAATAGCGCTTCATCTCATCGGCACTCACGCCGCGGTAGTTAAGGTGGGCGGTCTCTGCAACTTGTGTACCTTGCGTATCTCCTGCAATTGTCCGCAAGAAGGTCGAACACCCGCTGCCCGGCGGACCCAACACACACAGCATCTCACTGTCGTTCAACACCCCTTCGAGATTATGTAGGATGCGCACTTGTTGGCGCTTCATGCGCAACAGACCACGCACAGCCGCCATGGCCGTGAGCCACCAGGCGTTGCCTACTGTTTGCTGGTATGCTGTGTCAGCTCCGTAGCCTGAGATGGTGAGCTTGCGGAATGCCACGCCCGCCTTGCGAACTTCGCAGCTGTCGGAACGGAAGCGGTAGAATGACTTGGCCCACTCTCGCGCGTCGAAGTTGGCGCCGAAGGGGTCGAGAGGCCCATCCTGCTTCGGGGCCTTTGAGGCGTCAAGGGAGCCTTCTTGGGTCGACGACGTCGTGACATCGCCACCTTGTTGATCAAGGAACTTTTTGGCGAGCTCGACAAGGTCTGTTATGGCCTTGTACTCATCCGCGGAGATGTGGACGGAGGGAGGTCGATTGTCGCTGGGGAGGCCGGGAAAGCTGACGAGAGAGTAGCGGGAGTGAGGCGGACGCGAAGATCGACCCGCCGGCCGCTCGTTCTCCGCCATATCATCGGCGGGGCGTGCAGTAGACATGGTTCTGAACCACAACGAAATGCGGATGTGACCAGGTGTTGATACCGGCCGGTAGAATGATAGATTTGGTCAAAGAGCTGTCGATCGCTCTCGAAGATTATTAAGTTGCAAAGATTAAGATAGAGATTCAGGTGGAATGTGATGTCGACCTTCAGAATGTGAAATGACACAAAGACGCAAGACGCAGCCACTTTTACCACATATTGTTAGTGCTCATCAAGTGTGATCAAGTGCTGTAAACATCTAGTGCAATTCAACATGAATCGCAATGAACTTGCAGATGTAATCTATATGGTAAGAAGGCATGAATGTCGGCGAAGAGAATTCCCCTCAAGGCTCCCGCTCCGTTGCCCATCATCGGTGATCAGATGAAACTAACCCAGAAATGGTAAAAAAGGGAATCGGTTGAAGTCAAGGCGTCTTTAAGTTGACAAGACGTCAATGAATGCGAGTATGTCAATTGAAAGTCCGGCCCGTCTGTCAAAAGAACTCCCCGACACCCTAAAAGAGAAGAAACGGAAAAACAAAAACAAAGTGTGGCCGCATAAAACTTTCGGGTTCGTATCAACGCGTCGTAAAGTCTATTTGAATTTGCCCGGAGATTACCGGAGGTTAGGTGGGAAGAAAAGAGGGTGTAGGGCGCTGAGAAAGACTGTCCTGACATGGGAATCTGTCGGGAGACCTGGGGATCTGTCGTCATGCAGCCTGGTGAAGTAACCGGTCTACCGGATGCTCTTGAGGAACGCTAAGATGACAGCATAAACTCAATGGTGCGCTAAACCTATCATGGTAAGAGATGGCGATTTACCTTATTTCAACATCCTTTTACCCACTTTATGCTGCTTGAAAATCACAAGTAAAAACAATAACACTATCGAGGTGCCACAACGACCGGATCAGTTGAACGTCCCTGCGCAATAGAGAGCGCCTGGTCTGCGCTAAGGGGCCGGTGGATGTGCATGCAAGCACTTGGTGCTGCTGTCGTGCAGATTTTATCGTTCGTAGGTCGAACCAAGAAATCACACTTCCGGTAGTCAAAATTGTTTAATTCAAATCAAATAAGGAAGATCAATTGAATTGCTTCGCGGGACGTTCTTCGATGTTTACATTGGCCATTTAGTGACCCTGTTCAAATTGACGAGTGACTAACTTCACCCAAAGCGGATGCTTGTCCCAAATCCCATAACTGTTCTGCTCCAACCACTTGAAGTCGGGGTCAGCCAGCTCAAGATCGAAGTTGTACAGCAGGCTGGTTATGATGAGCCTCATCTCGGGATATGCAAGGCTGCGTGAAATGTAGTCAATAATCACGGCTCCTCACACAGTAGAAGACACCTAAGAATAGACACGAGAATTTGACTTACTTCTTGCCAATGCAGTCTCTTGGGCCCGCGGAAAACACCTTGACGCAATCTTTCCGATCATCAGTATACTTGGGGAGCCGGTCGTCGTCGCTCAACCACCGCTCCGGTACAAATTCCTCGGGATCAACAAAATTGTCTGGATGATGCGCAATGGCATACAGCGGAATGTCAACGCGTGTACCCGCCGGCACGTAGCGTTCGCAGACGACACGTCCCCCTTGGGGTATCATGCGCGGCATAGGCGTGGGTGCGGGTGGATAGAGACGCATGGCTTCCTCAATGCACGCGTTAAGATACGGCAGCTTTCGTAGATTGGTGAATGCCATGTCCTCCTGTGGATCTTTGATGGCAGCATCGAGCTCAGCGCGCAGCGTGGCCATCTTGGTCGGGTGAGTGAGCAGCAGGTAGCTCAGGGCTGACGTAGCAGCCGTGGTAGTCTCAGTGCCACCGATCATGAACGTCGCAGCATTGGAATACATCTCGGCGCGGGTGATGCCTGGTCGCTTCTCATCGCCGCTGCTTTGCATAATCATCGACCAGATGTCGCTGCCCGAGTCGTCGCCGCGGTCCAGGCGCTTATCAACGCGATCCATGGAGAAGCGATTGTGCCGGGCGCGGCGCTTACTACTGCTTCCCCAGATAGATCTGAGGAGCAGCGGGCCCAGAGGTGGGTGCCAACCCATCATTGCCATGCCGAGCGTGACCGTCTTGATAGTCGAGTACGTGTCACGAACCCACTGGCGAGCAGACTGGTCGTTATCGAGCATGCCGAGAGGCTCGCCGTACATAAGGTCGCCCATGATGTCAAAGGCCAGGTAACTTAGCCAGGTCACGAGATCCACGCGGCCACGAGAAGAAGCAGGCTCGGCATCCTCATCGGCCAGCTTGCCCATCAAGTTGTGGACATGGCCCTGGACGAGGCTCTCCTGCTTGAGCACGGCACGATCAGAAAAGGCATGCGAGAAAATCCGCCGCTGCCGCTGGTGGTTGGTATCGTCGGCACGCACGATGCCCTTCTCGGGCGCCGCCATGTCCGGCCCCAGTCCGACAAAGTCCTTGGGTATGTCACCCCCACCTCCCGCCTTGGCATAGATGTCGTGCCAAGCATCCGGATGGGTGTAACTCAGCTCATTGGGGCCGATGCGGACAATGTGACCGTACCTTTTGTGCAGGAATAGTAGCCAGCTGTGGTTGGAGCCATTGCCGCGGTGCCAAAGTGAGTAAACGGTGGTTACGCGTCCGAGCAGAGGGCCTGGGTATCCCGCCAGGGGATGGAGGGTCAGGTAGTAGATGGTGCGCAGCACGAAAACTCCGAAGATGGCCAGACCGATGGTCCAAAGGAACTTCGCGAGGTCCGGCAGGTTGGACATGTGAATGTTGAAAGGTATGCCAAGAATCATTTTGTCCGCGATGGTGGATCCTAGATCGAGGTGCTGGGTATGTTCTCACTCTTGGCTGCTGCTTGTTGCTGTTCCTCCACGTGTTAGTTATTCTCCGTAAGGTAAGACGAGTACGAGAGAAGAAGATGAAGAGAGTCAGTCGTCTCTGTTCAAAGTTGTGGACATGACAGTGGTAATCACAAGTTCGCCTGATGACGGTGGAATTGTGACGCAAGCAAGGCGAAAGCGAAATGGAATAGGATTTCCCCGACATGAACAAACTATGGCACGGGGAGGCTGCCGGAGTCCGACGCCGAAAGTGCCGTCATTCACAAGACCGAGGAAGCCGACAGCTGTTCGGGCATTGGGGTGAGTGCTTTCGGCCTTCTTCCTTGGTTGACCAAGGGCCCTGGAAGCTTTCTCGCGCAGCTTCCTGAACTGATACCTCTTCCCGTCTGCATGAAGTGGCTTGATTACTTTCAGTTGCGAGTGCCGGGCATGACAAGTTATTAGTAGGTGCGCCGACTCCTTACGTCAAGACGGCATCTTGGTGGGTCTTTAGACCTGCCTCGACCTGTGCCTTGCGCAGGCCAAAGTTCGGAGAAAAGGCTTTTGCCAAGGGCCAAGGCGTAACGTGTCAGCGCTCGGACGACGTATATCCAGCGGAACGATCGTGTGCGTTTTGTTTTTTCCTTCTGTTTTAACCTTTCGGATTACTACCAGGTCTCTGGAACCATGTGCGTTGATGACAGGGAATATCCATCGTGCATGAGCATGATCGCCGTGCACACCTAACCTGGCCATGAAGTAAATGGATGTTCGGACGGTGGCTGGCCGCCGGGGAACTACCGACCCAAATTTGCCAGGGTTAACCGGACAACGGCGTCATCTGTTTGTGCCGGTCCGATGGTGACATCATCTAATACAGAACATTTCCAAATTGGAACAAAAGTGCGAAAATGCCTATGAGGTTATTTTCCAGTTGGGATTACGTGGGACACAAAGTTCGACGCGCTGGAATGCGCATACTACACCGAGAAGTTGGAAAACAATGCCTTTCCTGCCGTGCCAGCGTGATACATATAGATGTAAACACATCGTCCCTGCAAAGTCCATGAAGACCCGAAGCTGTCAGAACCAAGTCATTGGATACATGATCTTTACGAATAACGAAGCCAACTCATCCTATCATCCTAAGCTATCTGAAAGCGTTGTCACAGCCTGCCTGTTTGTCTTGTTGTGATAAAATTAATTCCTACTTTGTTTCTTGGTAGCTCTGGTAGCTCCGTTCACTGCCATGTCAGCCTTTCACTACCCGCCGTCGCCGCCTCTGGCTCCGACCCCACCCAGAACCCCTCCTTCTTTGAAGAGTCCACAGGAGGATGTGGACATGGGCATGAGGTCGCCATCGCCTCTGCCCTCAAGATCCCTCACTGTCCCCCAAATGTCAGCTGAAGGCGTCTTGACGCCACCAATCACTCCGGTGAAGACACAACATCCCATGAACACAACCTCCTCGACAATCATCAACTGCCCTATTTCAAAGGCCAGCTTCCTGCTTGCCCAGGCTTCTTTGGCGACTGAGCTATCTGGAGCCTCATCAATGACTGAGTTCAATCTCCGGAGCCAAGGGTCACTCCCAGCCGGAACACAAACACTTCAGTTCGGCCCTGGCCTTGATGGATGTTTTAACCGCACCAGAGGGTTTCTGGGAGGTCGAGAATCAATTCAGAGCCGCATCGCTAGTAGCAGGGCCTCCTCCATACGCTCAGGTCAGCGCCTGCCAGTGTCCCTGGAGCCATGGGAGGCGGTTCATGGAAACCTGCCCCTGCTACTCCGAGCGGGACGAGTGCGTGAAGCTGTCGACGCCCTGGGCAATCGTGCGGAAAGAGTCCTAGATGCATGGGATGACTTGGAACCGCGACATCTGGCTCGGGCGGCGCTAATACTGAGCGCGCTGGCCCACGCGTACATGTTTGGCGAGGAGCAAGGCAAAGGAAAAGACGGACAGTCTCTGGTCCCGCGCCATATTCTTGCTACGTGGGAGAGGATTTGCAAGCGATTGGGTAGAAGCATGACTGGTCGGGTATGTACGGATTTATATCGTCCAAACATACCACCCAAACAAAGAACCATAGCTAACTCTCCATGACAGGTGCCCGCTGATGATGTTCTGAACAACGCAGTGGGTGACAACTCCTTCAGTCTGAAGAGTACCTACTTTGGCCTGCCCGAGGAGCGGCTCTCTTCGGGGCTCCAGGGCACGATGGAGGTCGTTTTTGCGCCCGCGCTATCGTCGATGGCACTCGCGCAGAACAGCGTGCTAGCCAACCAGCCCGACCAAGTCGCGCGTTGTCTAGAGAGCGTGGCGGCACGTATCGTAAAGTGCGCCCACGTCTTCGACGCCATGACTCCACGCGACACTGCGAATTTTGACCCCGTCGTCTGGATAAAGACCTATCCCGCTATGGGTCGCGCGGTGACGTCTGGAGAGCTGGGAAACAGTGGCGTCGATGCACCGCTATTCCATGCGCTGGACGTCTTTATCGGTCGCCAACAGGTCAAGGGTGACTTGAGAGGGATGCAGAGCGACCGACGGGCCACGCTACCGACCAATATTCGCGCCTTCTTGGATGCCCTTGGGGATGACGCCGGAAGCGTCAGAGACTACGTCGCCGCTGCCCGTGCCCAGCTAAATCATGTTCCCTCCGAAGAGCAGGCGCAGTACAAACATCTCTCCGCGGCCTGGGATGGTCTTTTGCAATTGTACGTCTGGTTTCTCGAACGGCACCGTGTCAAGGCTGTTGGCATCACGGGCGTAACCCTGAATACGGGGCGACACTCGACCAGCAGCGGCGTCAAGAGCGGCGACCAAGACAAAGCCATGAAAGATGGGAAACCAAAGATGCGCCCCGAGGCCATGCTTAGCATGCAAATGAAGAAGGGCATGGTTTCACGACTGGGCGGTCGCCCCCTATGGCAGGATGCGTATGTGCAGTCGCACAGCGTCTATCGCGGAAGCGTGGTTGTGGCCGTGAAGTTGGATGCAACTTTGCCGCTCGAGCCAGGTGATCGGGTCCAAGTCTGGCCGCCGAGAAAGAGAAAGACGCTGAACAGAGCATCCTCACACCATCGACGGTTGCGGGGCTCCCCTTGCCCGGAAGATCATGATACGTCGTCAGGCGAGAGCGATAATGATGGCGAGCCGAGGTTCTACTCCATCGCCCGTGTCATCCCAAACGTGTCCGGTACAGCCATGAATTCTGTAGGAGGAGCAGGAGCCATGACCATCATTCTGACAGTCGCTCAACACTCACCCGAGGGGCTGGTATCCTCGTTCCTCAGCAGTGCTGCGCCAGGCACACATCTGCGCCTTCGGCCTTGGCCTTCTCCCAGATTCCGTCAGCCCCGCGACCTAACCGTGCCGCTGGTTCTCGTTGGTCAGGGTGTGGGTATCGGCCCCTTGGTTGGCTTTCTGCACGACCGCGCGACAAAGAAACAGCGCCTCGACGATACCCAGAACAAAAGCGCCGGGGAGGCAGAGCTGCTCCTCGTGGTGGCTGCCAAAACACTTCGCCACGTTCCCTGTTCACTCGATAGCCTGGAGGAACTCACCAGTACGCTGCCACTGACCATAGTCTTGGCTCTCAGCCAGGAGACTCATCTGAAGATCCGTGGCGGAATCTGGACAAAGCTCCCCCAAGGCGGCCGACGTGTGACGCGCCATTTGACAGACTATCGAGACTTTATCCAGCAGCTTGTTAAGGAGAAGAAAGGTCATGTCTTTGTCTGCGGTAGCTCTGACTTTGGGGTTACGGTGATGAGTACTCTTGGACTGGGTCAATCGCCACAGCAGCAGCAGCATCAAGAAGGCCCCCAACCACTACAAGAAGCAAATGACGGACCCGACGATGGTAGCCCTGTTCACATACCCTCACCTCCCCCGCATTGGAATCAGTTGCACCAAGACCTCTTCACCATGGTGAAAAAACCAAACCGCTCTACGCCCTCCTGCTCAACCACCGCATGCCGCTCGGCCTCGTCAAGTGGTCCCAAAGGCCCCATTATCAGCCTCTCAAAACTTGCAGCCCATAACTCTGTCAAATCATGCTGGATCGCCATCGGCGGAACAGTATACGACATGACACCCTTCCTGGCTTTTCATCCTGGCGGCCCGAAAACGCTTCTTGAGTCAGCAGGCACCATTGCAGACGAACGGTTTGCTGAAACACACGGGGGCCCGCATGCCCAAGAAATCAGGGGCTACCTCGAGAGGCACGCAATTGGGCGTCTGTCTACAGCTACCACGGAACGTGGCAAGCAAATGACAACGGCAAAACTCATCAAAGCCCTGGTGAGAATGCAAAACGCGCTCACCAACAACACTGCTTTTGACGCTGGCCGTGGATCAGTACCCACATACGCGTACGAGGATTCCTTGCTCGTATTCGCCGACGGCCTGGACGGCATCATATGCAGTCTTTCGGACTTCGGCAATGATAAGATTGCCTCGGAGTTGAGAGAAACCATTTCAAATACCCAGGCGTCACTCAGAAACGCTTTCAAGGCCCTGAAAGACGGGTCCAAGCGCTTTCTAAGGGCTGCTGGCACGAAGGGCTCCTCTGTCTCATCCTCAACCCGACTGGCCGAGAGCGAGGCGTTGATCCAAAGGCTGCACAGAAAGCCCATCGAGAAGTTACAGGCGGCTATGAATGCTTGCAAGAAGGGTATTAGTGAGGCTGAGGTTGGGATGAATGCCGACAGCAGTGCCAAGGTTTGCGATGCCTGTTATGACGAAAATGGTGATGCACTGAAGCGTGTTTTGGAGGGTTTCTGTATCAGTCTGACAAGCGTTGCCAAGGACTTGCTGACGTCGCCGCGTTGGCCATCGATGTCATCAGATCCGCCGAGCCTGAACAAGAGACCCTCGGCTGAGAGGAAGATCTCAGCGCAACGAAACTTGCGGTGTCAGGCGTAACGTTTTCAGTTTTGTGAGATTCGAGTCACTAGACCTGCACATAGACTAGCATGCCTGCCCATAGCGATAGAGACATAGTTCTTAATCACCATTTGTTTTGCTGGAATCTCAGTGATAACTAACAACCTACCTAAGCGTAGGCTCCCGTCTTGCTGAACAATATATAGGTGATAGATTTATCGCTCGTGCGCTATGTTCTCTGACGTTGATACAAAACCTTGGAATATCCGTGAAATCGATCAACGTTCATACAAAGCCTTTCGTCATTTGCTTTGTTATTGCGTCAACACCCCACACTACTCGCAAAAGGTAGTCCCTACATCCTTGCTAGCTGCCTACTAGCTTGTTGGTCTGATAGTTAACGCCACTTAACATGTGACATTAGATGTAGATATCCTTAGTACCTAAATTTATATTGTAATAATATAGGCTTTTAAAATAGTAAGGAACTAGAAATTATAAAGCTATATAGGTGTATTTTATATAGTAGTGTTTTTAAATATTTTTAGATAAAACCTAGCGTAGTTTCTATTACTTATATTAAGCCTCTAGCTTTACTTTTAGTATAAGATTACTTAAAGCGTTATATAACCTTATATGTATTTCTTACTTAGTAAACTAAATCGTTCTTTATTAATATTAAAAATAATATAGAATGCTATATTAATCTATTATATATATATTTTATATAAATAATATAAGTACTAATTAACTATAATATAAATATATATTAAAATTCGATATAATACTACTATAATTAGTTCTTTATATTTACTTTAATTATCTAGCTAGGTACTCTATTAGCTAGCATAACTACAACTAGGCCTACTTTTCTCACTACCTAACTACGCGCGTATATATAAGCATATAAGTGCTGTTACGGTCAGCTATCCGACAGTAGGGTCTGCTAACAGAAGTTGGGGATTGACACGTAGTAATAGTATACTGGGGTTGTAGTCTAAGTTGTAGGTCGTGGCTAATAGTAGATCAGGTCTTTTAGAGGCTAAGGTGATCAGTCTTAGACTTAATAAGTAATTTGTAGTGAAGGTAAGCTGAGAGTATCCTGAGGATAAATACTAAGTTGATTGCTAAAGAGCTATAGAAGTATAACTATAAGCTAGGCTTAGGGTTACTCTATATATAAGTCTCAAACAGTGGTCTTTGTCTACTTCTAGGTGATTACTTATATATATAGGTGATTGCAATTAGTTAGCTAGGCTAACTGATCACTAAACGTCCTTTCCTATGCTCTACTGATCGTTTCCTTATCTTATTATTATATGACTTATACTATAGTTCTTCTATACTAAGTAAGTCCCTGCTGTTCTTATGATCCTATAGTATAAATATCTTATCCTAGCTACCTAACGCCTAAATAGGTCGTTCAGCTGTTATCCTTGTTTATAGGTTGTAACATTAGGTCCCCTCTCTAAAGGTTTTATCCTTAAGACCTAGCATAAGTAGGTTGTTGGTCCTAGGTTAGGGATCTATTAGTTGTGCTTCCTGATTTACTTATGATGCTAATACTATGTTAGGTTGCATTTAAAAATCGAAATCAAGTGCTGCCTCTACTCTTTGTCGTCACAATCATATGCTGCATATTGCTAAGTTTAGTTTTATTGTCGATATACCTTGTTCTTATTGTTGTTCTTTAGGGAAACGTTATAAGCTTCTTCCTAGTAGTGAAGTTTGTAGTGAGTATACTTAACTAGGTTAATTATATGATGTAGCAGCTGATGCTGTTTATGCTTATAGGTCTACTAAATTTACGTAGTTGCTATGTTTTTTACTAATCTTATTATAGTTAATTGTTTACTTAATGAGGCTGCTTGTTTAGAGGATGCTGAGGTGGCTGAAGAGGAGGTGTTAAGAAAGAAGGCTGCTGCTCTACATACTATGTAGGCTGAGTTGGACGAATCTATAGCGTAGTTAGATCGCTTATGTAAGCAGAAGAGAATAGTGTTTTGGAAAGGTTAGGAGGTTACTGAGGAGGAGGCGGTAGCGTCTCCTATGTTAGAGGTTCAGTCTATAAGTAGTTTTAGTATGATAGATCTAGATTTAATCCTTGATTAGAATCCTAGTACTCTAAACTTTTTATTAGGGGAGTCTTAGTTGCGTTTTAGTGTTCCTAACTAAACTAATAGTTTTCTTTATTATGGTCTATCTGCTTCTATTAGTAGTCTGATATATCTATGTGGATATTAGATGTGTTAGTAGCTAGAGGTGTTTAGGGTGCAAACTTATTTATTTAGCATAGGTGTTACTTCCCGTTCTTAGTGTTATTACTAATAAATAGTAAGTTTATCAGTTGCGTTAGCGAGGTTTTTTATAGGTTCCTAGGTATTATCTTTATGTCTATATCCTTTCTACTTAATGAGGTACTAGTAACCTTTTAACTCCTTAAGGTAGTTAATAATTTATTCAACTTTATATTCTAGTTTGTTATCTTCTATAATAATAATATTATTAGTCTATGATCCTTATAGTGCTAGTTTGAGGAGTGATATGTAGAATACTAGGTGATACTTTATGGTTTCTAGGAGTTTAAGTTTATAATTAACTAGTAAGATTACTTATAAGATCTTAAAAGGTCTAAGTTTTTTATAGTTAAGTTTATTGCTTAGTCGTTTTGTTTTAATGTTTTGCTATATGAGGTAGGCGCTATCTCCCTCTTTTAAAGTTAGTTCCTCAATCCTTTGCTTATTACTAAATTTTATTATTCTCTATCGTATAAATTTAAGTTCTTTGCGTATACTATTTTAGATGTCTTGGATTTATTGCACTGAGGCTACTGCTCTGACTGCTTGGGGTCCTGCTTAGGGTTCCCTATATGTAGTTAGTTTAAATCTGTAGTTGAGATAGAAGGGGGATTCCTTAGTGCTTTCTCCTATTGCGCTATTATAGGCAAACTAGGCTATTAGTAGTAGTACTACTTAGTTGTCTTAGTTATAGTTGACGTATGTGTAGAGGTATGTTTTGAGGATTTGATTGACTTATTCTGTTTGTCTATCTATCTGTAGGTAGAATATAGTAGATATGGATTGCTTGATGCTAAGTTATGATATAATTAACTTCTAGAAGTTAGAGGTGAAGATCTTATCTCTATCTAATATAATTTCCTTAGGTGTTCTGTGGTTAGCGATAATGTATTTGAGGAATATATATGCGCATTCTTTAGCGTTACTTGCTTCCTTATATAGGATGAAGTAGGTATACTTTATAAGTTAGTCTATAACAATAAGAACGCTGTTATAGTATACTCTTATAAGGGGTTTTTATGACTTTAGTAATTTGATGATAAAGTTGAGTGATATAGATTGCTAGGTGGTTTGCAGCATAGGTAAAGGTTATAGCATACTATAAGGTTGATATTAAGCGGTTTTGCTTTTGAGGTAAACCTTATAATCCTTAATTGCTTTTGCTACACGTTCTTTAGTAACCTTTTCTCTATATTATTATCATAGTTATTTCTAGGTTTTTATGATTCCTTAGTGACTATATGTAGGGTAAGTGTGAAACTCTATAATTGCTTCGTCATCTAGTTCGCTAGGCAAGCCTATGCTAGATCGTTCAGCTATTATTAAGAGTTTAGCTGCTAGTACTAGGTCTCTGTTGTTGTTTCCTTTGAGAATCACCTAGGTTTCTTTAGGTACTGGGATGTTATAGTCTGGTTGTCAGCTGAGAGCGTTAGCTCTGCTATTATCTGATCCTTTGCGATAGATAATCCTAAAGTTGAATTTAGAGAGGAACTTTAACTATTTAACCTATTATTTGTTTAATACTTTTGAGGTTATGAAGTATGAGAGATTCTTATGGTCTAAGTATATAAGTACTTTATGAATTATTCCTAAGAGTTTAGGTCTCTATTCCTTGAAGGCTTCAATTATTACTATGAGTTCTTTATCGTGGATTTAATAGTTTAGCTTAGGTCTGTAGAGCTTACGTGAGAAGAAGGCGTATAGGTGTAACTATCCTTCTAAGTCTTATTGTGAAAGTTATACTCTAAGGGCGTAATCTAAGGAGTTTAGTTCTATTTTGAATTGTTTGGTAGGGTCTAGTATTATTAGTATTAGTTTGCTGCTAATAAGGTCCTTAATTTTCTGAAAAGCTGTTTGTTAGGGTTCTTCTTATACGAATAGGGTATCTTTGCGGCTAAGGTTAGTAAGAGCTATATTAATTTTACTATAGTTCTTAATGAATTTTTAGTAAAAATTAATAAAACCTAGGAATCCTTAGACTTCCTTAAGGTTCTTAGGTACTAGCCATTCTTTAATAGCTTTAACTTTATTTTCTAATATTTAGACTTCTCTAGGGGTAATAGTGAATCTAAGGTATTTGACTTTCTATATGTAGAATTCGCTTTTCTTAGGTTTAACTAGGAGTTTAGCTTCTTAAAGGGCCTATAAGACGTAGTAAACGTCTTCTTTATGCTTCTTAAGGGTTGGTGAGAATATAAGGATATCGTCTAGATAAACGACTACATAAATATCAACATATTTACGTAGGACTAAGTTAATCATATTCTAGAATGTTGCGGGAGTATTAGTGAGACTGAAGGGCATAACGAGGTACTCAAAATATCCTTTACGTGTTCTAAAGGTGGTCTTCTATTCTTCTCCTTGCTTCATTCTGATTAGGTTGTAGGCACTTTTGAGGTTAAGGGCTATAAACTAGTTGGCTCTATAGAGGAGTCTTTTTATCTTATCAATAAGCAGTAGTAGGTAGCAGTTTTTAATCGTTATTTCGTTAAGCATACAATAGTTGATATATAGTTGTAGTTTTCTGTTCTTCTTTAGTACGAATAGGATTAGACTTCCTGCTGGTGATGTTGAAGGTCTGATGTAACCCTTCTTAAGGTTTTCGTTGAGGTACTTATCTAGTGCTTCTATCTTAGTTAGGTTGAGGCTATAGATTTTATTGAAGCGTGGTTCTTTTCCTTCTTTAAGAGGGATTTCATGGTTGAAGTTTATATATCTAAGCAGTCTGGTTTCTAACTTAGCTGCAAAGAGTTTCTTATAAACTCTATATTCTTCTAGGATAAATAGAAGTAGGTCTCTTAGTTTGAGATCCTTTGTTGTTATTAGTTACAATGCAGCTTCCTTTGCCTTAAGGTAGTAGATATATCGTTTTACTATTTCTTATGTTACTAACTTATTTAAGGCCTAGTTCTAATAGGGCTACTTAGGGATTAAGTCGTTATAGTCCTAATGGAGTTAGCTTTTGCTCTAATCTATCTGTAGGTTGCTCGTTTGTAGCTAAGGTAATCCTAGCACTATATTATATATTCCTATATTAGCGATATTAAATTAGATTCTTTCCTTCTAATCTAGGTAACTTATCTTGAGGGGTGTAGTCTTATTGTAGATAGTACCTCCTTTATACTTGAATTCTTCTCCTTCTGCTATGTGTAGGAGGTATAGTCGTTCTTTTCCTCCCTATTATACTTCTAGCCTGTTAATAGCTTAGGGGGCGATAAAGTTTGCTTTAGCTTTACTATCAATTAGTATAAGTATTATTTTGTTATTAATAATAACTTTAAGTTCTATGTTGTTCTTATATCCTTGCGACATCTAGTAGATAGATCTTTCCCTTATTGCTTATTATGATCTATTGTTAGTAGGTAAGTCTAGTTTTTTAACTACTCTAGTAGTCTTAGGTAGGTGATTTATTTTCCTTCCTATACTACCTTAATAAGGCTGTTCTCGCAGATCTTAACCTAAGGTAGTCTTAGTCTATTTCTTGCGATTCTCTAGGCGCATACCTTTTCTTAGTAGTATACTTAGCATTCATCCTGTTAGCATTTATCCTACTTTATGTTGTTATTATGTTAGCATCTTATAGGGAACTAAGGGCTTAGTTAGAAAGTAGCAATCTTCCCATTAAAAGTCGTTATTATCTATCTAATCATAATATACGTAGTGTAGATATGCCTGATAGGTTTATCGTTAAGTCTTCTAGGGTAGAATCAGTAGTTATGCTTATCTCCTATATATTCCTTACACTTATTATAGAAATACTAAGGCTAGAATAAGGTTTAATGAAGTTAGTAGTTGCTTCTCAGCATAAGGTGGTCTTCTATATATAGCTAAGGGGTGTAGTTTTAGTCTCATTAGTCTGCTGAGGTGCCATAAAAGTAGCGCTATTATTCGTTTTACAGCGTGTTGATTTCTTAGTACTTTAGGAGTTGCTTAGTGTTATCTTCCTAGTTATTAGATTCTTCTTTAAAGCTAAAGTCATCTACGCTAGGAGTAAGCCTATAGGCGATTTCTACTTAAGCATGTTGTTAAGCAACGTTATAGGGTTCATCTAAGTTATAGGGTAAGCTTTCACCTTCTCTAAAAGTCTAGTTGCTAGTTATGCTGAGGAGTTATTATTTAGTTAGGGGGTTATATTAGTATTTAGGTTCTTCCTCTAATTCCTCTTATAGGCGTAGTTACGCCTATTAGGCGTCTTCTTGCTAGATTTCTTCTATTTCTCTTTAGATTTATCGTTCCTCATAGTAAAGTTATTAACAGGTTAAGTATGCTATAACTAGTTCTAGTCGTTAGACCTATAACATCTTATTAAGTAGTTCAGCTAGTTTTCTAGCAATCTTACTATTGCTTCAATACATTATAGCTAGGGTTTTAGGCTTAGGATAATATCCTAAGTTTTCTTTATCGTTAAGGTAGATTTAGTAATTATTGTTATAGCATCTAGTCTATAACTAGGCTGCGTGCGAGGCTTTTGCAATTATGTTAACTTATTAGGGTCTTTTAGCTACTGGCTTCTAGGGAAGCTTCTTAGGCTGTTTGTAATCTCTAGTGATATGTCCTTATCTATTATAGTTATAATACTTAGGGTTCTAAGGCTTTTTATCGTTAGGTTTAGTTATTATACTGAGGTCTATAGGTCTACTATATTATCTATAAGTAGTACTTTAGTAGGTGTTATTCTAGTTGTTATAAGGTCTATTATTACTTTATTAGTTGTTAAACTTATGCTATAGTTACTATTAGTATTTACATCTAGAGTTAGCTCCCTATTATTATTCACCTTTTTCCTTACGTCGTTTAAAAAGTTAATTATTAATTTTAATAGCTATACTAGCATACTAAAGGAAGTCTTTAGGTTTATCTAGCTTAATAATCTCATCCTTAATATCATCCTTAAGTCTTTGATAGAATATAAAGATCTTAGTCTCTTTAGTAAGGTCTAGTTAGACGCTAAGTTGCCTAAAGGTGGCGGCATACTCTTTAGCTAACTTGGTCTGTTGTAGCTATGCGAGGTTGCGTTTAGTTTAGCGTTTTTCGTCTAGATCCTAGAAAAGCGAGCAGAGGGTGTCTTTAAATCTTTAGAAGCTGCTGTAGATGTTGCATATCTCTATAGAGTATTTGTCTAGCGTTTCGCACTTAAGGAATTCTTCTTAGATAGGTTTAAACTACTTAAGGGCTTATCTATAAAGGTAAGTAGCTATGTAGATAACCTTCTCTATCTGATTAGCAAAGTTACTATGGTGAAAATTCTGATAGGTCTAGATCTAGATTAGGAATAACTTAAGTTATCCTTAGGTGCTATCATAAGTAATAGGGCTGCTGAGTTTAAGTTTCTATCTTCCTCCTATAGGGGTGGTAATAATATTAGCAGCAGCCTGAAGGGTGTTAACCTCGTTTTAGAGTTCCTATATGAGAGGATTATTACTTTATCCTCTTAGGCGAGCGATGCTATTTTCGAGGTCTATGAGTTTTTGAGGTCTGTTGCTAAGTTCCTAGATTATCTATTTGAGGCCTTGGAGCTTATTAGCGGTTTCATTATATATGGTCTATACTTTGGCGATGTTGTCGTCTCCTTTCTTAACTTAGGCTTGAAGTTTGTCGTAGGTTTCCTTTTTAAGGGTGACTTTATTATCTAAGTCTACTGCTATTAAGGCTCCCTTAAGTTCCTTAGCTAGGCTTTTAGCAAGCTGTTGCGAGGAAGAGGAGCTTCCCAAGGTAGGTAACTTAGCAGAGGCGCGTAAAGACATTCTTATCTATACTATTAGTAGGCTTTAATAGTTAACTTACTAAACAGGAGCAATCAAAGTGTTATAGTTAGCTATCTGATAGTAAGGTTTGCTAATAGAAGTTAGAGATTAATACGTAGTAATAGTATACTAAGGTTATAGTCTAGGTTGTAGGTTGTAGCTAATAGTAGATTAGGTCTTTTAGAGGCTAAGGTGATTAGTCTTAGACTTAATAAGTAATTTGCAGTGAAGGTAAGCTGAGAGTATCTTAAGGATGAATACTAAGTTGATTGCTGAAGAGCTATAGAAGTATAACTATAAGCTAGGCTTAGGGTCACTCTATATATAAGTCTCAAATAGTGGTCTTTGTCTACTTCTAGGTGATTACCTATGTGTATAGGTGATTGCGATTAGTTGGCTAGGCTAACTGATCACTGAGCGTCCTTTCTTGTGCTCTACTGATCGTTTCCTTATCTTATCATCATGTGACTTATACTATAGTTCTTTTGTATTAAGTAAGTCCCTGCTGTTCCTATGATCCTGCAGTATAAATATCCTATCCTAGCTGCCTGACGCCCAAGTAGGTCGTTCAGCTGTTATCCTTGTTTACAGGTCGTAACAAGAAGAAACTCCTTCTAGTATTAATTATACCTATATATTTATAGTGCTAATATCTAGCATTAGTAAGCATAAATCTAGATCTAGTGTTAGTAAACTACCTTCTTTTCTATTAACTTCTTTTTATTCTTAAGGAGGCTTATCTTCTTATTTTTAATCATTATCGCCCTCTAGTTCCTAGGCATCTTCTAGGTATAAATTGCCTAGTTCCTCCTATTATTATTCTTATTTAGTAGAATAAAGATAATAGTATAACTTAGTATTTAGTTTATAAGGCTAAGCCTCAGCCTTATAAGCTATAGTTAGTAACTTATTACTATATTTATAAGTCTCTAGCTTAACTTCTTCTCCTAGCTATAAGTTATTAAATTTAACTAGAAAGAGTTCCCTTTTATCTTCTTTAAATGTTATATCTCTTACCTACTAAATACTATTAGTCTTTTTAATGAGGATATAGAATATATTATTATAAAGGCTATTATATCCTATAAATCTTCTAAGTTTAGCTTTAAGCTTTATCTTCTACCTTTTTATATATAGATAGCTATCTAAGTAAATATAGACGTAAGCTTAGTAGCTTTAGTAGTATGTTACGACCTATAAACAAGGATAACAGCTGAACGACCTACTTGGGCGTTAGGCGGCTAGGATAGGATATTTATACTGTAGGATTATAGGAACAGCAGGGACTTACTTGGTATAGAAGAACTATAGTATAAGTTACGTGATGATAAGATAAGGAAACGATTAGTAGAGTATAGGAAAGGACGCTTAGTGATTAGTTAGCCTAGCTAACTAATTGCAATCACCTATGCATATAAGTAATTACCTAGAAGTAGATAAAGACTACTGTTTAAGACTTATATATAGAGTAACCTTAAGCTTAGCTTATAGTTATACTTCTATAGCTCTTTAGTAATCAACTTAGTATTTATCTTTAGGATACTCTCAGCTTATTTTTACTGCAAATTACTTATTAAGTCTAAGACTGATCACTTTAGCCTCTAAAAGACTTAATCTACTATTAGCTATAACCTACGACTTAAACTATAACCTTAATATACTGTTACTATATGTTAATCCCTAACTTCTATTAGTAGACCTTACTATTAGATAGCTAACTATAACACTTTAATTGCTCTTATTTAGTAAGTTGACTATTAAAGCCTACTAATAGTATAGATAAGAATGTCTTTACGCGCCTCTGCTAAGTTACCTACCTTAGGAAGCTCCTCTTCCTCGCAACAGCCTGCTAAAAGCCTAGCTGAGGAACTTAAGGGAGCCCTAATAGTAGTAGACTTAGATAATAAAGTTACTTTCAAAAAGGAAACCTATAATAGACTTTAAGCTTAAGTTAAGAAAAGAGATGATAATATTACTAAAGTATAGACTATATATAATGAAACTACTAATAAGCTCTAAGGCCTTAAGTAGATAATCTAAGAACTTAGCAATAGACCTTAAAGACTTATAGACCTTAAAAATAGTATTGCTCACCTAGGAAGATAAGGTAATAATCCTCTTATATAGGAACTCTAAAATGAGGTTAACACCCTTTAGGCTACTGCTAATATTATTACTACCCCTGCAGGAAGAAGATAGAAACTTAAACTTAGTAGCCTTATTACCTATAATAGTACCTAAGGATAACTTAAGTTATTCCTAATCTAGATCTAAACCTATTAGAATTTTCACTATAGCGACTTTGCTAATCAGATAGAGAAGGTTATCTATATAGCTACTTACCTTTATAGATAAGCCCTTAAGTAGTTTGAACCTATCTAGGAAGAATTCCTTAAGTGCGAAACGCTAGATGAATGCTCTATAGAGATATGCAACATCTATAGCAGCTTCTAAGGATTTAAAGACGCCCTCTACTTACTCTTCTAGGATCTAAACGAAAAACGCTAAACTAAACGCAACCTTATATAGCTGTAATAGACTAAGTTAGCTAAAGAGTATGCTGCTACCTTTAGGCAACTTAGCGTCTAACTAGACCTTACTAAAGAGACTAAGATCTTTATGTTCTATTAAGGACTTAAGGATGACGTTAAGGATGAGATTGTTAAGCTAGATAAACCTAAAGACTTCCTTTAGTACGCTAGTATAGCTATTAAAATCAATAATTAACTCTTCGAACGACGTAAGGAAAAAGGTGAACGATAATAGGGAGCTAACTCTAGACGTAAATACTAGTAGTAACTACAGCATAAGTTTAACAACCAACAAAGCAACAACAGACCCTACAACAACTAGAACAATACCTGCTAAAGCACTGCTTATAGATAATATAGCAGACCTATAGACCTCAGCATAATAACTAAACCTAACGACAAAAAGCCTTAAAACCCTAAGTGTTATAACTGCAATAGATAAAGATATATCGCTAGAGATTGCAAACAGCCTAAGAAGCTTCCCTAGAAGCTAGTGGCCGAAAGACCCTAATAAGTTAATATGATTGCAAAAGCCTCGCACGCAGCCTAGTTATAGACTGGATGCTATGATGATAATTACTGAATCTACTTTAACGATAAAGAAAACTTAGGATATTATCTTAAGCTTAAAACCCTAGCTATAATGCATCGAAGTAACAGCAAGATTGCTAGAAAACTAGCTGAACTACTTAATGAGATGTTATAGGTCTAACGACTAGAACTAGTTATAGTATACTTAACCTATTAACAACTTCACCACGAGGAACAATAAATCTAAAGAGAAATAGAAGAAATCTAGTAAGAAGACGCCTAATAGGTGCAACTATACTTATAAGAGGAATTAGAGGAAGAACCTAAATACTAACATAACCCCCTAACTAAATAATAACTCCTTAGTATAACTAGTAACTAGACTTTTAGAGAAGGCGAAAGCTTACCTTATAACTTAGATAAACCTTATGACGTTACTTAATAACATGCTTAAGCAGAAATCACTTATAGGCTTACTCTTAGCGTAGATGACTCTAGCTCTAAAGAAGAATCTGATAACTAGGAAGATAATACTAAGTAACTCCTAAAGTACTAAGAAATCAACACGCTATAAGACAAACAACAGCGCTACTTTTATAGCACCTCAGTAGACTAACGAGACTAAAACTACACCCCTCAGCTATATATAGAAGACTACTCTGCGCTAAGAAGCAACTACTAACTTTATTGAACCTTATTCTGGCCTTAGTGTTTCTATAATAAGTGTAAGGAACATATAGGAGATAAGTATAACTACTAATTCTACCCTAGAAGACTTAATGATAAACTTATTAAGCATATCTATACTACGTATATTATGATCAGATAGATAATAACGACTTTCGATAGGAAGATTACTACCTTCTAACTAAGCCCTTAGTTCCCTATAAGATGCTAATATAATAACAATATAAAGTGGGATGAATGCTAATAGGATGAATGCTAAGTATACTACTAAGAAAAGGTATACGCTTAGAGAATCGTAAGAAACGGACTAAGACCACCCTAGGTTAGGATCTGCGAGAACAGCCTTGTTAAGGCAGTATGGGAAGGAAAACGAATCACCTACCTAGGACCACTAGAGCAGTTAAAAAACTAGACTTACCTACCAACAATAGATCACAATAAGCAATAAGGGAAAGATCTATCTACTAGATGTCGCAAGGATATAAGAACAACATAGAACTTAAAGTCATTATTAACAACAAAACAACACTTATACTAATTAATAGCAGAGCTAAAGCAAACTTTATCACCCCCTAAGCTATTAATAGGCTAGAAGTATAATAGGGAGGAAAAGAACAACTATACCCCCTACACATAGCAGAAGGAGAAGAATTTAAGTATAAAGGAGGTACTATCTATAATAAGACTACGCCCCTCAAGATAAGTTACTTAGATCGGAAGGAAAGAATCTAATTTGATATCGCTAACATAGGAACATATAACATAATGCTAGGATTACCCTAGCTACAAACGAGCAACCTATAGATAGATTAGAGCAAAGGCTAACTCTATTAGGACTATAACAACTTAATCCCTAAGCAGCCCTATTAGAACTAAGCCTTAAATAAGTTAGTAACATAAGAAACAGCAAAACGATATATCTACTACCTCAAGGCAAAGGAAGCTATATTATAACTAATAATAACGAAAGATCTTAAACTAAGAGACCTACTTCTATCTATCCTAGAAGAATATAGAGTTTATAAGAAACTCTTCGCAACTAAGTTAGAAACTAGACTACCTAGATATATAAACTTCAACTATGAAATCCCTCTCAAAGAAGGAAAAGAACTATGCTTTAACAAAATCTATAGCCTTAACCTAACTGAGATAGAGGCACTAGATAAGTACCTCAACGAAAACCTTAAGAAGGGTTATATTAGACCTTCAATATTACTAGCAGGAAGTCTAATCTTATTTATACTAAAGAAGAACGGAAAACTATAACTATATGTTAACTATCATATGCTTAACGAAATGATGATTAAGAACTGCTACCTACTACTGCTTATCAATAAGATGAAAAGACTCCTCTACGGAGCTAACTAGTTTATAGCCTTCAACCTCAAAGGTGCCTATAACTTGATTAGAATGAAGTAAGGAGAAGAATAGAAGACTGCCTTTAGAATACGTAAAGGATATTTTAAATACCTTATTATGCCCTTCAGTCTTACTAATACTCCTGCAACATTCCAGAACATAATTAACTCAGTCCTACACAAATATGTCGACATTTATATAGTTGTTTATCTAAACGACATCCTCATATTCTCACTAACCCTTAAGAAGTATAAAGAAGACGTTCACTACATCTTATAGGCCCTTTAGGAAGCTAAACTCCTAGTTAAACCTAAGAAAAGCGAATTCTACACATAGAAAGTTGAATACCTTGGATTTACTATCACCCCTAGAGAAGTCTGAATGTTGGAAAATAAAGTTAAAGCTATCAAAGAATAGCTAGTACCTAAGAACCTTAAAGAAGTCTAAGGATTCCTAGGTTTTATTAATTTTTACTGAAAATTCATTAAGAACTATAGCAAAATTAATGCAGCTCTCACTAACCTCAGCTGCAAAGATACTCTATTTATATAGGAAGAACCCTAACAAACAGCTTTTCAGAAAATTAAGGACCTCATCAGCAGCAAACTAATACTAATAATACTAGACCCTACCAAATAATTTGAAGTAGAACTAGACTCCTCAGATTACGCCTTTAGAGCATAACTTTCATAATGAGACTCAGAAGGATAGTTACACCTATGCGCCTTCTTCTCACGCAAGCTCCACAGACCTAAGCTGAACTATCAAATCCACAATAAAGAACTCATAATAATAATTAAAACCTTTAAGGAATAGAGACCTAAACTCTTAGGAACGATTCATAAAGTACTTATGTACTTAGACTATAAGAATCTCTCATACTTCACAACCTCAAAAGTGTTGAATAAACAATAAGTTAGATAGTTAGAGTTCCTCTCTGAATTTAACTTTAGGATTATCTATCGCAAAGGATCAGATAATAGTAGAGCTAACGCTCTTAGCTGACGACTAAACTACAACATCCCAGTACCTAAAGAAACCTAAGTGATTCTTAAAGGAAACAACAACAGAGACCTAATGCTAGCAGCTAAACTCTTAATGATAGCTAAACGATCTAGCATAGGCCTACTTAGCAAACTAGACAACAAAGCAATTATAGAGTTTCACGCTCACCCTATATATAGTTACTAAGGAATCATAAAAACCTAGAAACAACTACAACAACAATATAGAGAAAAGGTTACTAGAGAACATATAGCAAAAGCGATTAAGGATTATGAAGTTTACCTCAAAAGCAAAACCGCTTAATATCAACCTTATAGTATACTATAACCTTTGCTTATATTGCAAACCGCCTAGTAATCTATATCACTTAACTTCATTATTAAATTACTAAAGTCATAAGAACCCCTTATAGGAGTATACTATAATAGCGTTCTTATCGTTATAAACTAACTTACGAAGTATGCCTACTTCATCCTATATAAGGAAGCAAGCAACGCTAAAGAATGCGTATACATATTCCTCAAATATATTATCGCTAACTACAGAACACCTAAGGAAATTATGTTAGATAGAGATAAGATCTTTACCTCTAACTTCTAGAAGTTAATTATGTTATAACTTAGCATTAAGCAATCTATATCTACTGCATTCCACTTGCAGATAGATAGATAAACAGAATAAGTTAATTAAATCCTCAAAACATACCTCTACGCATATATTAACTACAACTAGGACAACTAGGTAGTACTGCTACTAATGGCCTAGTTTGCCTATAATAGCGCGACAGGAGAAAGCACTAAGGAATCCCCCTTCTATCTTAACTATAGATTTAAACTAACTATATATAGGGAACCCTAAGCAGGACCCCAAGCAGTTAGAGCAGTAGCCTTAGTGCGATAAATCTAAGATATCTAAAATAGTGTATGTAAAGAACTTGAATTTGTACGATAGAGAATGATAAAATTTGGCAATAAGTGAAGGATTGAGGGACTAACCTTAAAAGAGGGAGATAGCGCCTACCTTATATAGCGAAACATCAAAACAAAACGACTAAGCGACAAACTTAACTATAAAAAACTTAGACCTTTTAAGATCTTATAAGTAATCTCACTAGTTAATTACGAACTTGAACTCCTAGAAACTATGAAGTGTTACTTGGTATTCCATATATCACTCCTCAAACTAGCACTATAAGGATTATAGACTAATGATATTATCATCATAGAAGACAATAAACTAGAATATAAAGTCGAACAAATTATTAACCACCTTAAGGAGTTAAAAGGTTACTAGTACCTCGTTAAGTAGAAAGGATATGGACATAAAGATAATACCTAGGAACCTACAAAAAACCTCACTAACGTAACTGACAAACTTACCGTTTATTAGCAATAACACTAAGAATAGGAAGTAACACCTACGCTAGATAAACAAGTTTGCACCCTAAACACCTCTAGCTACTAACATATCTAACATCTACATAGACACGTTAAACTACTAATAGAAGCAGATAAACTATAATAAGGAAAACTATTAGTTTAGTTAGGAACACTAAAACGCAACTAAGACTCCCCTAATAAAAAGTTTAGAATACTAGGATTCTAATTAAAGATTAAATCTAGATCTATTACACTAAAACTACCTATAGACTAAACCTCTAATATAGGAGATGCTACCGCCTCCTCCTCAGTAACCTCCTAACTTTTCTAAAACACTATTCTCTTCTGCTTATGCAAGCGATCTAACTGCGCTATAGATTCGTCCAACTCGGCCTGCGCGGCACGTAGAGCAGCAGCCTTCTTTCTCAACACCTCCTCTTTAGCCACCTCAGCATCCTCCAAACGAGCAGCCTCATTAAGTAAACAATTAACTATAATAAGATTAGTGAAAAACGTAGCAACTACGTAAATCTAGTAGACCTATAAGTATAAATAGCATTAGCTGCTATATCATATAATTAACCTAGTTAAGTATACTTACTATAAACTTCACTACTAGGAAGAAGCTTATAACGCTTCCCTAAAGAATAATAATAAGAATAAGGTATGTCGATAATAAAACTAAACTTAGCAATATATAGCGTATGATTATGACGACGAAGAGTAGAAGTAGTACTTAATTTCGATTTTTGAATGCGACCTAATATAGTGTTAGCATTATGAGTAAATCAGGAAGCATAACTGATAGATCCCTAACCTAGGACTAACAACCTACTTATATTAGGTCTTAAAGATAAGACCTTTAGAGAGGGGACCTAATATTACGACCTATAAATAAGGATAACAGCTAAATAACCTACTTAGGCGTTAGGCAGCTAAGATAGGATATTTATACTATAGGATCATAGGAATAGTAGGGACTCACTTAGTACAGAAGAACTATAGTATAAGTTACATGATGATAAGATAAGGAAACAATTAGTAGAGCATAGGAAAGGACGCTCAGTAATTAGTTAGCCTAGCCAACTAATCGCAATCACCTATACATATAGGTGATCACCTAGAAGTAGACAAAGACTACTATTTGAGACTTATATATAGAGTAACCTTAAGCCTAGCTTATAGTTATACTTCTATAGCTCTTTAGCAATCAACTTAGTATTCATCCTCAGGATACTCTCAGCTTACCTTCACTACGAATTACTTATTAAGTCTAAGACTAATCACCTTAGCCTCTGAAAGACCTAATCTACTATCAGCCACAACCTATAACCTAGACTACAACCCTAGTGTACTGTTACTACGTGTTAATCCCCAACTTCTGTTAGCAGACCCTACTGTCGGATAGCTGACCGTAACACTTCTCTATAGCAAAATAATTAATATACTCTTCTAGAGTAATATTCTCTTACTACTCCTCTAAAGTAAAGATCTCCTACTATACCTTAGTAATAGCAATTATAAGCTAAAGCTCTATAATAACATAACTCTCTTAATATTTCACTTTAAACTCTTCGCTTAATATGAGGAAGACTAAGAGGAAGACTAAGAGGTAGTAGTAGAAGCTCTATCCTTATAAAATCACTAAGAGTAACTATCTCTTCTTTTAGTTAAATAACTTAGATACTTAGAACTTAAGTACTATATAACGCAAAGAAGTTTAATAGGGAATTTAATAAGATAGAGGCTATAGAGATTAACCTAATTAATAATAAAATAGATTAGGAACTAGTTATTTTTGCTTTCTTAGTATTTAACTTATTATAAGCTTTTAGCTTAGAGATTTACTTACCTATAACCTTTAGGAAATAGGAGGTAATATAAAAGGGACCTCTAAAGTTAGCTATTTTTAATACTATAAAGACTTAAGTTAATAGCTTATAAGGGATAGAATGCTAGCAGCTTAAAGAGCTCTTAGATAGCCTTAAATATCTCTTAAGTAAATAGGTATATAATAAAAAGGTTACTGCAGATAGAAGACTTAATAGAGTTAGAATAAGATAGGTTATTTATAGTAACTTTTAAGATAAGGATAATAAGATAGTCTATACTACTATTATTAATCTTATTACTCTATAAGTCTTTTTGTTAATTATAGCACTTAAGGATCTAGAACTTCACTAAGTTGATATAGTTATAGCTTTCTTAAATACCCTTATAAGAGATTAAGATATCTTTATTACCTAACCTTATAGGTTTAATAATAGAACTAGTTAGTTCTATAGGCTAAAAAAGGCTCTCTATAGACTAAGAGAATCTCCTCTTCTCTAGTATAAGTAAATCGTTACTATCCTCAAGTAATTAGGGTTTAATCTACTCCTAAAAGAACCTTATATTCTTATTAATAAGGATAATATTATAGTATTACTTTATGTTAATAATATGCTTATTATAGTACTTAAGATTAAGTAAGTTAATAACTTTAAAAACAACTTATATAACTTCTTCTAGATTAAAGATTTAGGTAAAGTATAATAGTTTCTTAGGTTTAAGATTATTCACTATTATAAGATAAGATAACTCTAGATCTTATAGGCTAAGTATATTAATAATATACTAATAGAGAAGGGTATTACTAGATATAACTAAGTACCCTACCCCCCTAGTAATACTTAGCTACTAGAGATTATAAAATAATATAAAACGCCTACTAAGATATATAAATATTAAAGCAATTTAGGTAAGTTATAATAAATTATAAATAATATATAACTAGATATCGCAACGCCTATAAGTAAGGCTACTAGAGATTAATAATATACCTCTAAAAGGCATAACAAACTATTAAGATTAATATAGAGATATCTCTATAACTTATAATAACTAATACTCTACCTTAGCAGGCTAAGTTACTCTATTAATAATCTTAAATTATCAGCATTCTGCAACACTAGCTAATCTAATTATAAAAGAATAAGTAAGTTAACAGCTAGTTATATAGTTATATATAGAAGAGCGCTAATTACCTAGAAATTAGCATTATAATTGTTTATAGCTATATCAACCTATAAAGCTAAGTAGATAAATCTAATACCTAGAGGGAAAGCTCTACTATATATTATAGATCTCTTCAAAAAAATAGATATCTTTATTTAATTACCCCTCTAAGTATATATAAATTCTATAAATACCTTTAATAATTACCTATTAGGTAAATAGTTGCTTAAACTACGCCACATTAAGATTAAGCATTACTAGATTATTAATAACGTTAATAATAGAGACTTTAAGATTAACTATATCTTAACCTATAAGATAGTTACTAATAGCCTTACTAAACTACTAGTAGTAGAGAAGTATTATAACTTTATTAGAATACTAGGTTTATCTAAACTACCTATAACTAACAATAAGTCCTAATCTAAAGATAATATCTTAAGACTTAATCTTAATTAAGTCCCTTCTATTTATTTATTTCTTTTATATATAACAACTTTATTCCCTTATATCTTACTAACTAATCAACTTTTATAGTTAGACTTTATATCATTTTAATTACTTTAATTCGCTCTTTTTAATAGTTAAATCACTAATTATAAAAGTCTTCTATATAAGAAGTTATCTAATAATAAAAGCTTAAAAGGTAATTAAAGACTTTAACTTCGCTAAGTTATAAGTTTATCGCTAAGTTAAGTATCTTAGTTAGTATATCTCTATATTATAACTATACTAAGTTTAACTACTAAAACTTAATTAACTTTAGACTTAAATAAAGTTAATAAAGTTTAAAGTTTAAAAAAGTAAAAGATTAATTAACTAGGTTTTAAAAGTATTATAAAAAGATTAATCTTTAAAGTATTATTAATTATAAACTATTATGTTTATTACCTAACTAAATTTAATTAATAGATTAAAAAAATAATAGTAAGGTTTTATAAAGCTAATTAACTACCTAAAGATTACTATTTTTAGAGAGAGAGAGCTACTTAAAATATAAGATCTAAGATTAGACTAAAGTAGATAGTTTTTAGATTTATCTAAGTTAAAGGTTAACTCTATAAGGGGGTTTTAAATAGTAAACCTCTAAGTTACTAGCTTAGAGATTTAACTTAAGTTAAAAGTAAAAGGTAATATTAACTATACTAAGTAGCTATCTAATTATCCTTATAGAGATAACCTAAGTAGTAGTTCTAATATTAATTAGCTATATATAAGCTATAAGGGGTTATAAAATGTTTTAGAGTTAGGATAGGATAATAACAACAATATAGAAAAGTAAGAATAATATATAGAAATAAGAACGATATAAAACCACTATATAATTAATTAAATTATTACTTTTAGATAGGAATAGCTTCACTTAGGGCGTTAGAAGTGTCGGCTGAAAGGGGGGTGTGAGATAGTAGTTAGCTAGGCCTAGGCCTAAGGCCTAAATCCTAGCCTGAATCCCACCTTTACGTAAGGGATCAGCTACACCACTTTGTAGCCAGCCGCGCCCGGCGCTCGTAGCTAGATTAATCAAGCCACTTCACGCAACCAATGCGACCGGCGACACGTGCCGATTATCAGCGTACAACCGTGCCAGCTTCTTTGCGCATCCTATTCGTCCCATGCAGCAATCTCCGTGCCTAGTCGATATGCTGTCCTCCCCCCCCCGGCGCAGACCCCGATTTGAGAGGTCCATCGCGGTGGCTACAACCATAATCCTTGAGCAAAGTCGTCATCGAACGCGAGATTATTGAGTTGCCGTCTTTCTTGAGTGCAATTGCCCAATCATCTGCCACATGATTACCCACGAGCTTGAGCTTGCTCATCTTGGAGGCGTGTAGACGGCGAGCTTCCATATCCCGATTGACTGGAAGCTCCGGAAACTAGTCTCAGCTCGAGATGCAGAACTCCACGCTATTGGATTCTTCATAAAGGCGACGATTTTCCACTACAACACCCAAGCGGCGGTCCTTTTTGGCAGCAGCAGCTTTCGCCCATTTTTGGTCGTTTGCAGATTGTTTACGTTGCCATCATGCTTCAATCTGCGGTCAGTGCCCTTGCCCTTGCCATCACGGCGTCGGCGGCCTTCACTGGGAACTTGAACTATCTTTCGCCGTCCAAACATCATGCATCTCTTGGCATCTCCATCAGGAAGGTGGCAAAGCGCACGTATGCGAATTCTCCATGGGATCCGGTGAAACTCAACTTCACCCATGGAGTTGCATCAGGCGATCCCTACGATGATAGTGTCATTCTCTGGACTCGCGTCGCTCCGAACATGGACAACGACAAAAGTAACGTAACCGTCTCTAGTTACGTTCCTCTCTACGACCACAGCACCGACAACTATGTGCAGAAGAGCGACTCTCCAGTTTGTATCGACTGGAAGATTGCAACGGACGACAAGCTTGACACGGTCGTGGACTCTGGCACAGCATACACCAGTTCCGATGTTGACTTCACCGTCAAGGTTGAGGCCAAGAAACTGGCACCATACACTGTCTATTGTAAGTCTATGCCTCATCTGTTCCTGACTGTCGTCTTTTAACACTTCCTAGACTACCAGTTCTCCGTTTGTAACTCAAACAATACTTCGCCCGTCGGCCGCACCAAGACAATTCCCTCCAAGGATGCAAAGGTTGATTCTTCTGTGAGAATTGCCGTGTACTCTTGCAGCAACTTCCGTGGGTTTACTCATTCGGCCGCAAGTAATTTCTAAAAGCTGATAGTTATGCAGCTTTTGGTTTCTTCAACGCTTATGGAAACCCGGTGAGAAAGGACTCAGTCGATTATGTCGTCCATTTAGGTGACTACATTTACGAGTACGGGAATGGCGAGTACGGGTGGGGCAACTCTCTGGACCGCATTCCGCTGCCTGACCGCCAAATCTATACGTCAGTGCTCGCTTACACTGTTTCCGCCTCTGAACCATGACCTGCTGACTTGTCAAAAGCCTGTACGATTATCGAAAGCGCTTGGCAACTTACAGAACAGATCTGGATCTTCTTGCCAGCCATCAACAGTTTCCGTGGATTCCAGTCTGGGATGACCATGGTCAGTGTGGTCATATACATGTTATTGAGCCAGGCTAATGAGACGCAGAGGTTTCCGACAATACGTGGAGAGACGGAGCGTCAGAGCTGAATAACACTGAAGAGTCATTCATCATGGATGGGGGCGTCTCTGTTGACCAGCGCAAGATGAACGCTGTTCGTGCGTATTTTGAGTGGAGTCCGTTACAGTCTGCTCGACCGAGTATGAACATAAACTAATTCTTCGCAGTGCCAATCCGCCAAGTCGACATGGATGACAACCTCCGTATCTGGAGAGACTTCAGCTTCGGCAACCTTTTCGATCTGATCATGCTTGACACACGGCAGTATGACCGAGCTGTAAGCACATTCCAGTCATCCGTGACGCTTATCCCGCTGCTTCGAATCACCTTCTAACAAATATGCCAAGATCACTGATGTCTATTGGAACACTGACTATGTCAACTCCATTAAGAACGAAGCAAGTCGCTCCCTGATGGGACCTCGCCAGGAAACTTGGTTCTATCGCACTCTTCGCGACAGCTCCACTCGTGGCGCACAATGGCGCGTCATTGGCAACCAGATCATATTCAGTCGAATGAATGAGAGCTTGTCTTTTGGAGCCGAGAACCCATTCAATACCGATCAATGGGACGGGTACCAGGCCAACCGCAACCGCACCTTCGAAGTTCTCTACGAGCAGAATGTGAGCAACAACATCTTTCTCGCCGGTGACTCGCACGCATCATGGGTTTCAGACCTTGTCTGGCTCGGCGAGCACGACTATGACCAGAACACTGGTTCGGGATCCGTTGGTGTTGAGTTTGCGGGATCTGCAGTTAGCTCGCCTTGCCCTGCAGGACAGAATATCTCCTTGGCAAACGCTAATATCGTCTCTGCATGGCTCACAAACGCAAACCGTGAGTTGCAGTGGCAGGATCTCTTCTACAGAGGATACTACGAGCTTAGCATCGACTACAATGCCGTCAACGCTTCGTTCTTCGGGATTCCGACCACAAGGATCAAGCAAGGTTACGAGATTTCGCTCGCTAACTTCACAGTCATTGCTGGTGAGAATAAGTTGCACCGACAGAATGGCACTGCTGCTGTTGGGGGCATCGCCGAAAGCGGCAGCTTGAAGAACGGCCGGGTTGTGCAAACAAACATCACGCACGACACCGGATCTGGCGATTACCTTAAATACGACTCGCCATAGACAGATGGGATGTCGTGGATAAATAATATAATGTGTTACTCTCTATCTAACTGATTTTCCATTTCCTACTCCATACCTACCTGTGGAATTACACGATTGGTTTTGATGGCTTTCCGATCGCCGAACGAATGCCGATGCCCAAAGAAAAGACTCTTATCAGAAAGAGAGGAGGTAACATCGACACATCAGAGTGTGCTCTGATAGCCGATATCTTCGGGTTATTCTTTTCCGCAGTTGTAGATAACAAATGCCGACCCCGGCCCCGGTCACCTTCCTGCAGCAGTATGGTCAACAGTGCCTAGCCTTCCCATTGGTCCGGACCAAATGTCCTTGGCGATCGCTGAACTTATCTATGGGGGTCTTCTGCAGATGCACATGGCCAGCGCCAATCTCAAGAATCAAGAACGTCATGGAGCAACTGTTATCAAGGCGGGGTTGGGGTTGTGTTATAATATTTCGTCTAGTTCGAGACGGACATTTAAGCTTGAATCCATATCATGCCTTCACCAGTTTGCTGTATTGCAAGGACTACATACCTTTTCTGGTAACTATTCAGGATGGATACGAAGGAAAAGCTCGACATCGAAAAGTCAGCGAGCTCACGCGAAGCTCAGTCGGAGACAATTGTGGGCGAGGTCAAAGACGTTTCGAACGCTGATGCAGCTCTCGAATTTCTGCGACAGTGCGGCGACGTCAACCCCATGACTGATGAAGATGAGCGGAGACTCAAACGCAAGATTGACTGGCGAATCGTGCCGCTCATGTTTGCATGCTACATTCTCCAGTATCTCGACAAAACCTTGATCAATTATGCCAACGTCATGGGGCTGCAAAAGGATACTGGCATTTCTGGCGATCAATATTCGCAACTCGCCATGATCTTCTATGTTAGCTACCTTGCTTTCGAATTCCCTCACGCTTGGGGAATGCAGCACTACCCAACGGCAAAGTACATTGGCATCATGGTCTGCCTATGGGGAACGGTGCTGGCAGTTACATCGGCTTGCCACAACTGGGCCGGACTTGTCGTTACAAGAGTTCTTCTCGGCGTTTTCGAGAGTGCAGTTGCACCTTCATTGATCGTCATCACAACCATGGTAAGCTCATCTTTGCACATATTACGATGGCTTGCTCATCATTCCAGTGGTACAAACGGCAGGAACAACCTCCTCGCATGGGAATCTGGTACCTTGGCACCGGCGGCGGCGTCATAGTCGGTTCTCTCATCTCGTTCGGCTTCCAACACTACGATGGATCTAGCTTCACCTCTTGGCAGATCATGTTTCTGATATGCGGTCTGGTCACTGTTGCCGTGGGTATCACTGTCATTGTTGTGCTCCCAGACAATCCGATGAACGCCAAATTTCTATCTCCCGAGGAAAAAGTATGGGCTATCGAGCGCCTAAGAGCCAACCAGACGGGTGTCGAAAACAAGCAGTTCAAGTGGCCGCAATTCATCGAATGTTTTGCTGATCCTCAGACATACCTGCTTGCAATGATCACGATCACGTCAAACGTGCCCAACGGGGCTGTATCTTCGTTTCAAGCAACGATCATCAAAGGCTTCGGATACACTTCCAAAGAAACTGCCCTTCTATCCATTCCGTCTGGTGCCGTGAGCATCGTCTCGATCTTGGCTGCAACCAACGTTGCGGGGAGATACAACCAACGTGCTCTGAACATCATTTGCCTCTTGATACCTGGTGTCATTGGAGCAGCCCTTATGGCGTTTCTGCCGGCCGACAACAAAGCCGGGAAACTGATTGGTAACTATATGACGAATTGCATTGGCGCGACCTTGCCATTGCTGTATTCGCTCGTCGGCGCGAACTATGCTGGTCATACGAAAAAGGTCAGCCCTCTCACCCTTTCAAGCAGCATGCAGAAAAGCTGACTGTGACATAGGTCACAATGAATGCCACTCTTTTAATTTGCTTCTGCGTGGGCAACATTATTGGGCCATTGACCTTTACCGCCGAGTCTGCACCTGAATACATCCCCGCCAAGACCGCTATCATTGTGACTTGTGGGCTGGCAATGGTCTTCACCCTGATGCTACGCTTTTACTATGTTTGGGAAAACAAGCGTCGCGACAATCTCGCGCGGACCGGACAACTTGGCCATCTCAAGGATGTGGAGTTCAGCGATATGACGGATCGCTTGAACAAGGAGTTTCGGTACACCCTGTGAGCTCAGTGTTGCGGGCAAGTAAACATACCAACGCTCTCCAGACAGCACAAAATCCAGAAAGTATGAAACAGCTATGAGCCAAAATTCGATTGAAAGCGTTCAATCCAGTGCTTTTCCCCCTTGAATTCGATGACTGCGTATCATGAATGTCGCCGAATTCACCTTTGCTAAGCGATGAATCTTCGATACCGCCGGTATCATCGCCGACCTCAAAATTGGCACTCAAATTGACAGATCAATTGCATCAATGGCGGTTGGAAGCCGACACGTTTGAGGCTCGATAAGAAAACATTTTTCATTCAAAGCATGAAGCAGTCGGCATGTCTTGCATGTCTGGGCTATGTCGCGAAGGGGCGCGCTTTGAAGGAGCTCAAGTTTCCCCGCGGATTCCGTGACCCCCTGCATCTTATAGGGTGAAACTTTTTCTTTTTGCAATTCGCTCAGTCCTTACCCCGGAGTCCCGAGATTCGGTCTTGACGGATTTGAAGCAGTGTGGGCTTGGGGTGGACCGATCCAGCCCTATGGCGCCTATTTTTAGGGTGATCACAATATTGCCTCTCGTGCCGATAACCGTGATGGCTTGAACCTTGCCGGTCCTGGAACTCCGATCGTCGTTTGAGTTGCGTGGCACTAGGAGGCCCATTATTTCGGGCCGAGCGCCTGGGCCTGACCAAGTATTTGATGTCAGTTCCCCCGTGGCCACCGTCCGGAGGTTCACGGGGCTTTTGATTGTTCTTCCTGTCGCCTGACATCCGAGATGTGAGCCGCCACGATACCCACTCTAGCCCCTTTCCCACCTCCACAAGCCAGTGTGTTTACTCTGTCCCTCATTTCTTCAATTCAAGTTCCTGTTTCTCTCTCTTACGTATTTGCTGCGGGTCTTGTGAGGAGCACTTCCGTTCATTCTGTTCTACGTACCCCATCGACGATTTGACTCAATGGACACGATGGAACCAGCAACCCCCGATATCGCCTCACTTGGCGACTCAAGTGTTACGACCAGACTGGAAGACCAAGAGCCGATTAGGGCAGATGCATCGAGAGGAACCGAGAAGCAATCCGAGGCCGCAACCGATACGACACTGCCTGTACCGAGTTCCCCTATCTATGCACCGACACAAGCAGATTTGACGAAACACCGCCGGCGATGGATTCCTCGAATATCTTCACGATTGCGCAACACCCTACTCAGCACTATGGGTCTTCTCGAGCTCGCCAATGCCGGAGACTTCGCAGCAAACGTCTGGAACGAGATTCCTGTGCCTATATATGCCATCGTCTTCATGGCCCTGGGCGGCACGCTGGCATTGGTAGTGTCGATTCTGGCCCTCAAAGACACTCTTTTGAGTTGGCAGAACGTATGCTTCCTCCGTAATGAGAGGGCTGCTTTGAAAGCAGAAAGGCTGGAGCGTCTCCAACGAAGTCTGCCGACGCTGGACGTCGACGTCCTTCTTGACACGAATTTTCGAGAATTTGGAAGCGAAATCGCGAATCGCTTCGGGCTAGACATATGCAGTGGGTTCGGCGCATTTCTCATCAGTATCGGCACATACATGGCGATTGGAGGGGCGAATCGCCAAGCGTGGTTTGCAAGCAACATTTTGTCAGGCTACCTCGGCAATGCCCCAATTGCTCTCTATGGCCTGATTAGTTCTGGATGGTCGGCCTACATCTTCCGCAGAGCTTCTCAGCACCGAGGAATCGCGGCCCAGTCGCCTCGCCTCCAGGGTAGCCGAGCCGTAAAGGCTATCGAAAGACGGACGCGCGATGTTCACATCTACACTTTGGTCAGTGCCGTGAGTAGCGTGATTGGTGGTGGTGCATCCATGGTCACGGCGACAAGATGGGAAGGCTACGTCGTACTCATCCCAGTGATTCTATCATCGATGTTTTACAACTCGTGGCTTCGTCGCAATGTGGCCTATGATAGACCACCCGCCGGCGACTCATTGCACCTGACCGAAGATGCAATTACTCACGAGCTCGAGGTTGCAGAGATGACCTGGCGAGAAATTCGAGGCCAGTCTCGGCCACTTCGGGAGGTGGTGGCCGACACAACATCTCTAGAGGCTGTCACGAAGTACCTCGTCGCCAATGATCTTCTGGAACATTTCTGCCTGTCTCTCATGAAAAGTGCTGTTATCGCTCCTGTTCTGGCCAGTCAAGAATCAACAGATGTCACGATAGACACAAAGCGTCTGTTGGAAATGCCAAAAGAGATACATCCAACCATGATCGAAATCGCAAACGAAACGATCAAACAAAAGGGCCCAAAGCACTTTGAGTACCGCCAGCGATACCTGGCCGAGATCCTGGGGAGTACGCTACGACTATCACTAAAAGCTGGCTGTGGAGGTTCTATGACGGAATGCTGAGCTGTTTTGACAGCAGCTCTGGCGAAAAGGGTCACAAGGAACGTTATAAGACGAAGACTGCCATAATATCATATAATTCTTAATGGTTGAACTAAGTAACGACAGATGGTATTCCATAGTGTACACACCCCTTTTTTTGTAAGCCATTCCCGGATCATAACTTCGATTGACGTTAGAATCGCAACCTCATCGGCCACGCCGCGATGCAGTCTGAAAGCAGAACAACCCCTCGCATACTTGTGCCGGAAACATGCAATCATGAGCAAACGTGCTCCTTGCCTAAACACTCTGTCTTCCTCTCTTTATCCCCTTTCCTGGCCTTTCTCCTCTGGTGGAGCGATCACCACAGTTGCAGGTATGTCGGTGCTTTCGGTATCCTTCGCCTTAGGTTTGCGCCTGAAGAGCCTTCCGATCGCTGAGAAGCCCTTTCCCAGAATTCTGTAGACGATGACGAAGGGCCTGCCGACGAACTTGGCCGCCTTCTCGAACCAAATGTCGGGGAAAATGCGTACGACAACTCCCCAAGGCATGGACATGAAGGCAACAACAAGGCAAATACCCCACTGGCTTCCATTGAGACCTCCCTCCTTGATCTCGAACACACGGCCACCGACGAAGACGATGCCAACTTGCAGACCAACCATCAAAAGATTGATGAAGATGAAGAATTGGTTACGATGAACACCTTCTAGGACGTTGAACTTGTTATCCAGGCGACGGTTATTGAATTCGTTAAAAATTTGCATCCAAACGAAAGTGTTGAAAATGATCGTATCGAGTTGCAGCATCTCGTCTTCGCTGTTACGGTCGTAGTTGAGAATCTCTGGACCAGCAAAGTACAGCGTGATAGTGATGACGAGCTGGAAAATTGCTTGGCCGATAATCATCTTCCACATCTGCAGCCATGGTTGTCAGTACAAGATCATCTGCCAGTCCAGGGTCAACTCACGTTAATGGTGATCAGAGGAGCACTCTTGGGTTGAGGAGGCCGATCAAGAATCTTCTCGGTCGGAGGATCGGTTGCAAGCGCGAGGGCAGCGAAGGTATCCATGATCAAATTGACCCAAAGCAGCTGGACGGCTTTAAGCACAGGCTCCATATGGTCGTCGTACATGGCTGTGATAAAGGCAAGCATAACTGCTGTGATGTTGACAGTGATTTGAAACTGTGCAGCAGTGAAGATTTAGTCAATCTGGTCGAGTCATGTGTCCTCGGACAACAACTGAAGCAAGATTGCTTACCTGGAGAAACTTCTGCACAGCGTCGTTGACTGCACGGCCCCATTTGAGAGCTGTCACAATGGAAGTGAAGTTGTCATCCATCAGAACAATAGCCGACGCCTCCTTGGCGACCTCGGTTCCGGAAATACCCATAGAAAATCCGACATCAGCAGCCTTCAGAGCTGGGGCGTCATTCGTGCCGTCTCCAGTCACCGCTACCGTCTCTCCCAGGGCCTTCAATCTAGTGACGAGAATTCGTTTGTCCTCCGGGGATGAACGAGCCAAGACCTGAAGCTTTGGGAGAATAGCGTTCATTTCACCCTCAGACAGCTTGCGGAAAACAGGTCCTTCCATGATCACGCCGTCGCCGCCCGTGTAAATGCCGCACTCCGTTGCAATAGCTTGTGCCGTAATGACGTTGTCGCCCGTGACCATACGAACAGTGACACCGGCATGTTGGGCCTTGCGGACTGCATCAGGCACGCCCGGTCGAACGGGGTCCTGAATACCAACAATTCCGAGAAAGGTGAGGTCGGAAAGAGATAGCAGAGAGTCCATCTTGACATGACCGTCCTCCGAAGGCATTCCGGCAGGTGGCCATTGTGGGTAATCCTTGTAGACAAGGCCAATCGTCCTCAATGATCGACTGGCATACTGGTTGATGGTGTACTGTAGGGCTTGTCGCTGAGTCGAATCCAGGGGCTCCTCGTCCAAGGTTTCCAAGTCAGCCTGAGACGAGCAGTACCCGAGCAGGATTTCCGAAGCTCCCTTGACCAGAAGACGGTAGCCTTTGTTGGAGTCGCGAAGCTTGATCACAGCAGCCATGCATTTTCTCCGCGAGTCGAAAGGCAACATCTGCACAACACGTTCGTTGGCGCGAGCCTCTGCCAGCGATTGCAGGCCCAGATGGTCCTTGGCCAGAGACAACAGAGCTGTTTCAGTCTTGGATCCAATGAAAGTAGCCTGGCCATCTTCCTGGCCTTCGAAGGCAGTCGAGTTGACCGCAACTGACTGCACAATCAGCTCTTTGGTTGCCGTGGGTGCAGATGAGGCCCATGTAGAAACAGGGACGGTGCTATCGGTAGACTTTTCGCTGTCGGATTGCGCCAGAGCTGTGAAGCTTGTCGTCGAGAACGTTCCGGCTACCACTGTCATCTTGTTCGTTGTCTGTGACCAAGTCAGTAAGTGTGCGCCTTGCAGATTTTGATCTTGTTGCGGATCTCACCAGCGTTCCCGTCTTGTCTGAGCAAATGGTTGTTGCGTTGCCCATGGTCTCACAGGCGCGGAGCACTCGGACGAGGTTGTTCTCTTTCAGGAGCTTGGTGGTCGCAAAAGCCAAGGCGAGAGTGACGGCCAGCGGCAATCCTTCGGGCACTGCGACTGCGATGATCGCAATTGCGACGACAAGCAGATCCATGAAAGTAGACGCCTTGTCTGCTGGCGATCGGTGATCCTCTGGCAAAGTCGCAAGGAATCGGAAAAGAAGAATGAAGAACATCAAAGCGGATGCGCCTCCACCCAACTTAGCGATGGCAACCGCAAGACCTTCCAGCTTCTTCTGCAGGGGAGTGGCTTCGACATCGTAGCGAACAGACATCATGATCTTGCCGAAGCTGCTGTGCACTCCGACAGAAGTGCAAACATACGTGCCCATACCTAGAGCCAATCAGCACATTTCCACATCCGCTGGTCCGAAGGAACCTACCCTCAAGCACCTTCGAGCCAGAAATGATGAATGGGTCGAGGTCGTCGAGGTTGTTGTGCTTCGTGTCGAGAAGCTTCATGACCTGGTCACCGGCGGTCTTCTTGAGGACGTCGGATTCGCCAGTAGCCGAAGATTCATCGCACTTCAAGTCCTGGCCTTCAATCAGGATACCATCAGCAGGCACCATGTCTCCCGGCTCAAGATGAAGAACTTCTCCGACGAGAATCTCATTCACATTGATCATGAGAGATCGGCCTGACCGAATGACCTTGACCTGACGATCATCCTTCTTAGTGTTCAATCGCACGAATGCCTGTTCTTTCTGCCAATTGTTGTGGGAACCGACGACGACGACGATGATTACTGCGGCGCAAATGGCCACGCCCTCTACCCTGGGTGACTGTCAGCCTGGATTGATGCGATCGAGTGGAACCGACATACCAGTCAACCGATGCCGGCGAGCCCGCGGGCCTTTCGACACCCAAAGTTTCGTACAAACCCAGTGCCAGAGAGATGATACCGGCGACGGTCAAGAGAATGATGACCTTTTCGCTGAGCTCAATGTACATGAGCCTCCAGATAGACTTGCCCTTCTTTGGTGGGAGGACATTGCGACCGTAAACGCGCGTGCGATCGCCGAATGGTGTTGAGGATGTGGTCGCGTGCCTCTCTGTTGGCGTCGCGGGTTTCGAATCAAAGTCGACGGCCTCGCTGAACGAGACTGTGGACTTGACGCCGGTCTCGTCAACACCGAGTCCGCTGCGTACGTCGGTCTGGATGCCCCGCGCGATTCCCTGGAGACCGCCAAGAGCTCGGAATGCCGACAGGGACTTGGGATTGAAGAGCTTGTTCAGCTGGCCAGGAGAAAAGGCGAAGGGATTGTTGTCGACGCGAAAGTCGTGCTCGGTTCCGGGGTCTGGGTGAAGAGCCGAGTCTGGATCCTCAAGAACGAAGCTTGGGGCGGCACTGGGAGCAGCAGTTGTGCCGGACGGGGTCAAGAAAGGATTGGTCCCGTCGGGGGTGATGGTGTCGGCATCGCTGACGGCCCGCGGACGGGAGTCCGGATGTGTGGGGTTTGGATTGGGGCTGAGAAAGTTGTCAGCCATCATGAGCTACTGGAGTCATGTATGGGCTGGTGGAAATGAGAAAGTGTTGTCGAGCTGGAGCAAGGCGTGCCGAAGAAGCGGCGGCCAAGCAATATGAATATTTCTGCGCCTCTGCAGAGAGGGCAGCTTTCTCCGGGCTCCCTCCTGCAGCTTCCCCCAGACTGGCCATACAACACCATCTTGTCAACCGGAAGAGACATAGCTCTCCACTTCTCCAGTAGAGCGGCAAACGCAAAAGGTCAAAGGTCCCGGCTGGCTCAGCACTGCCACAGTTCAACGGACATTATATTGACGAAATGATAGCCTCTGATGCGATCTGATAAGCTCGGGTATCCAGGGATGGGGCCCGAGGAGCTCTCGACAAGCTTAAACAAGCAGGCATTCTGCGGTGCGTGTGGAGTGAAGGCCCGCCGGCGGCAGTCTAGGTCAGCCTCAGAGACCAACGGACAGCACATGATGCAGTCTTGGCGGTTTAAGAGAGGATTCCAAAGAGCTCAGAATGATGATCATAAGCAGCGGGATGTGGAAGATGCCAAGAGCTCAAAGGGAGGGGAAGGTGGACGCGAGGGAGAAAAGCAAGATGAGCCGGAGATTGGCAAAATTTGTGAGCACAGTTTAGCGCAGACGAGGGATTTTCTAGCAAAGATTAAGCGAGATGATGGCAAGATCAGACGAGCATGAGGATAGGGGAAGGTTTAGCCGTCCTGATAGCGCTGACAAACTCGGTTCAGACGAGCGTGGTTTTTTGCTTCTGGCCTGGCGCCGGCGACAGGCCAAGAGTCAGGCGAAAGAGGGGTCTGGAATCCTATTTGACAGATGCAGTGAGCAAGTCATTCTTCTGCGGTGTTGGCGGCGCATCAGGAGCTTCAAATGGAAGGTCAGACGGCGCACGTGTGCGGTTGATACGACCTCGCTTGATCTTTCCCTGTCGCCCTTGATTCGCGAAATCCTACTCGCAATCACCTCAAGCGGGGTATCTCCACCCGGCTCACCGTGTTTCCCGCCTCCCATCGCCGCCATCGGCCTTGATGAACTCCTGTTGGACTCCTCCCGCGCGGTATGGCACGGTACGGTACGGTACCGACGCAGCGCTTTGACTGGGGCTTGTAGCAGAACGCGAAACCTCGTAGCATTTGTTTCTTGGCCACAGAAGCTCGTTTCCTCTTGCCGGCCTTTCTTCGTTTTCAGTTTCCATATAATGACGCTATATTTCGCTCGCGCAAGAATGACGGCGTGGTCCTGCGCAGGAAGCGACCATCTCTTACATACACAGCCGAGCCAAGAAGTCCAACAGTCTGACTGTCGAACCGAAATGTCGTTTCCGCCGCCAGCACGAGACCGGTCATGTCGAGCCGCGAGCCCCTCTCTTGCTGATCATGCTTTCTCCCACAAAGCCAAGCCTATGTTGGCCCCCTCGACGCGTCAAATCCGGCCGCATAGCAGACTTGACACCGTTTCTTTGCGCACAGCGAAATGCGACTCTTGACTTGCGCAGCCGGTGTTGCTTTGCGTCCGGATGTTTTGCTTTCCGGGGCTTACGACCCCCTGTAAATATGTCGGCAATTAGTGCTGTCACCTAGCTCTTTTGACGAAGCTACCGGCGCAAGCTCCTTCAGCCGACGCCGAGCCGACGGAGTGCTGTCACGAGTTGTTACTTGGCAGCATCATCGTCAACCCCAACCGCTGGACTCTGTCAGGTTTTCTGGATTGCATATTTTATTCCCACGTTTCGCGACAGAACCAAAACCAACACTTGGGATCAACGCTCGGTCGCTACCAATTTGGCCCCTGTTGTTGATCACCTAGAGTCCTTGTCTCGCTTGATCTTCCGGTACTCTTATTTTGGTGAGGAGGCCTCATCCTGTTTGTTTCGGAGAGCAGAGCTCCATACACATCCACTCACCTGGGGCTCGATGGGTCACTCATTCTTCTAGAGTTCAACGCTACCACTTTTCCAACGCAACAATGATGACTCCGCGCCTGGTCTTGACGAGCGGTTTGTTGATTTACTTTTTTGATCCCCTGAGATATCGCAATAGGAGGCGTGTTCGAGCGTTTTCGTAGCACAGACTTTAAGAGCTTCATGGGTTCGTTGCAGCCGGTGCTCAGCTCGAGGATGAGGGTGGGCGACGTTGAAAAGTAGCCCAAGCATCATCACAGTTGGCGTGTGCTTATATCGCAGTTTGACTTGCTCACACAAGCGACAGAAACGTGCTCATGACGACCTCAGAGGCTATAATCACATCAGCAACTTACGGGAGTTTCCTCGAAAACATGCTGACTAGAAGCCTTCGGAAGATACTTTAACTCCGAGCCAGGCGTTTGTATGGATAATGTTGGACCTCATTCAGCACCTTTCTATTTCAAGTGAAGATATCTTGCATGGGACATGTACCCATCATGCAACGCAATTTGCTGCCCCGAAGACCTGCTGACGATCCAAGAAGTAGAAGAAACTTTGGTGGAAGTGAGGTATTATTCAGCCCGGCGGTGAGGTTGGGGAATAAACCTCCTGAGATGGTTTACTAACGTGTAATTACCGACGCAACAAGTTTTACGCACTGCACTGTTGTCCAAGGTACGCGATCTCTTCCTAAATTCAAGCTTGTTCATTTGTGCATTCGTTCGCAATTTCAACATGTTTGACTGTTTGGCCAACAACATTTCTAAAACAAGACAACTTCAACTCCTCTTCCGCGTGCTGCTTCGTTTATGTCGAAGACATCTGTTCCTGAAGCCTGTGCCTCGTCGAGCAGCTCAAATATGACCTTCAGAAAGTTGAACGGGTCTCTTTTGGACAAATGTTCACGGAAACTTTCCAGTGTGGTTTTCCATTCAGGATGGGCGCCCAGCTCTCGAAACTCTAAGCTGGCCGCTGTAACAGGAAACACCATCCCGTTCTGTATCAGCGAGTACTTTTCGCGGTCAAGGTCAAAACGGATATGCTTGTGGATAGCGTCCATCGCAGAAATCAGCCGGCACATGATCACGCCTGTATTTGGCGCGAACTGGGTTTCCTCTTGATCTTGTCCGTCTTGGAGTCTCTTTCTTCTGCGAATTTCGAGAATGCCCGCGAACCGCCAACAGTCCCACAAGTGACACTGTATGAACTCCCCGATTTCACCTGGCCATATCCATAGTCTGGACTCGACACTTGCTTGAGGGCCATCTGGTATGTCGGCCAGTACGTCAATAAGAGATCGGGGCATTCCTATACCAACCTCGACTCCGCCCATTCTACCCCCGGGCCAACTGTCTTGAGTCTTTCTGAATCGCTTCTAAAGCCCGATTGAGGGGCTTACTCGGCCGACCACATACAACGGCAAGTCCATCACGCACATAGACTCCAGCATATGGAGCGTCGGAAGGTCGCGCCCGGGGCCTGGCTCTAACAAGTGCATTTTGGCGTCCAAGTTGTATAAGTTTGCCATAAGTTGGACATACATCGTAAAGGGACGAGCTAACAGAAGCTACGCTCATCAGCATTATAATTTCCAAGTCATTTACCTGTGTGGAATGCTTTCACTTACACATAAAGAGCAAACCATTAACCCGGCAAAGGCAGTTGATGCCCTGATGTCGTCGTGTTGGCTAGCAAGCTCGGCGCGGAAAGTTCGGAGGGCAAGGTCAAGACGCTCCATGGAAGAAACAGACAGGTCGTCGCACCCATCGTCTACATAGCTCTGGATAGCGATGCCTATGATTCTGAGGGCCTTGCTTTGAGATGCCATGTCCTCGAAGATAGGCCTGATCCAAGACTGAGTCTCCGCGTTGTAGAGCTTGCCAAGGCCAGATTTCAAAACTGAGCGATCGTTAGGCTGCGACACCGACATCTTGAGAAGTTTTATAAAAAAGTTGAAAACGTACAAGTTTCGAACAAGTTGTCCAGCCCGTCAAGGCCATTCTCATCTGGACGTGGCGGAAGTGGATGGTCGTCGTCCAACCTACGGCTCTGTGGTTGGTCGTTGAGAACGCGGTAGGATGACGAAGGAGGGGTGTTGACATTGCTAGTATTCAACCCCCGATCCGTAGGCCGCGAGGTCTCTGGTCCATCCACGGAATGAATTCTGGTGGTATCGTTAACCCACCGAAGGGGTTTCGTGTACCCTTCACACTCAAGACCACGTCGGATGCAGGGGCCGCACTCGGGGCGGGCTTCATCGCACTTCCGCTTTCGCCTCTTGCAATTTGCGCAGCCGTCTCTCGACCGCGTGATTGGCCGCATTTTCCGCCTCGGGCACTTCGCTTTTCATAGTCGGCATTTATGTGTTGAAATCAGGGGCTGGCCGCGCAAATGTTCTCAACTGAGAGACTGAGTTGAATGGCGGCGCACTTGATGGACGAAATGGGAATGACGTGGGGACGGGAAGAATGCAGCGCACCGACGACCCTTAAAGGGTTTAGCGCTGAAGCAGCTTTTCTGCTGCACGAGCACCAAGTCGATCTGTGAGCATGTTTTTGATTCAAATACAGCGGGTTGCTCCTGAGCCCCGGTCCTAAGTTGAAGAAGGCGACAACTCTCTGGACCGCATTTATCAGGAAATTCAGTTCCTTACATGAAGCTTTGTTTTTAGAATCCTTTCCCGACTAACCGCAAATGGATAATTATTGCGCCAAACATTGACTTCTGATGACAAACTGCGGCGCAATTGTCATGATCTTTCCCTTCCTGAACATGTTGCACACAGCACGACCAGTCATTGTCCGCGAAGTGGCGATCCACTTGTTCCTGGTCCCTTCTCGCGTGATGAGTGATGTTTTTAACTCGAATCAGCATACCAGACTTGGGTTTTCCTGAAAATATGTCTAGGTATATGAAGGTCAAATCCCCGGACTTATCCTGATGTCGAAGACGCACCTGCTACCATCAAACCATACTCTCTACTTCACAAAGCAACCAGGGCGTTTTCAATACACCTCAACCAAAGATAGTCTTCCGACACTCTCTGCCTCAATTTTCACGGACGGCATCGGCAATACAACATGACAACGCAAGAAAGTCGAACAACAGAAACAAGGGGCGCCGAGGACTCCCCTTCCCCTACAGACACAGATGTTGAGGTTCTGGGCCGGCAGCGCCCGGCAGTGTTTGTGTCCTGGCTATCAGAGGTCGGCTTTTGCTCCTCACTACTTGGACTCATGCTAATGGGGGTAAGTCAATCTGATCAACGTGCCCAACTACGGCTGCTGTTTGGCTGACTCCAATCTTGCAGGAATATCTCGTCGGTGGCTTTCACATCATCCTCCCCCAGCTTGCTTCCGACCTCAATATCCCCAGCGAGTCCCAGACGTGGCCATCGAGTGTGTTTTCCCTTGTCGCTGGCGCCTGCCTTCTCCCGTTCGGCCGAGTAAGCGAAAAGTTCGGAGGTTATATTACGTTCAACATTGGTCTTGGATGGTTCTTCCTTTGGACCCTGTTGTCCGGCTTCAGCCATAACTACGTCATGCTCATAGCCTGTCGCGCTATGGCAGGCTTGGGGATTTCTGCGGTCCTTCCAGCCGGCATGATGATGCTCGGCAAGACCTATCGACCTGGACCTCGAAAGAATCTCGTGTTCGCGCTTTACGGTTCCTTCGCTCCTATCGGCTTCTTTTTCGGCATATTTATCGGTGGTCTGACCGGGCAATACTTGTCATGGAGATGGTACTTTTGGGTTGGCTCCATGATATTGGGTGTGCTGATTGCTATTTCTTTCTTTTCCATTCCGAAAGATTATGGCAACAAGCATGAAGTGCAGATGGATTGACTAGGTACTGCTACGATCGTACCAGGTCTTGCGCTTCTTATCTACGCCCTTACAGACAGTTCTCAGGCTTCAGAAGGTTGGAAAAGCCCTCAGATTCTGGTCACTCTTATCGTTGGCGTTCTCTTGCTGGCAATCGGCTTTTACATCGAGAAATACGTCGCATCCAGTCCGCTTCTTCCGCCTGATCTTTTCTCGACAAAGTACATCAAGACTCTGATGTTGGCCTTATGGTTGACATACGGTGTCTTTGGGCTTTTTCTCTTTTACAGCAGTTTCTACATTGAGTTGGTTCTCCACGCATCGCCACTGCTTACGGCTGCCTGGTATGTTCCACTGGCTGCTGGAGGGGTAACAATCGGGCTCGTGGGAGGTTTCACTCTCCACCTACTCCCCGGAAGGCTTCTTCTGATCCTTTCCGGTTGTGGAAGTATTGTGTGTGTTCTACTCTTTGCCATTATGCCTGAAGATCCAAGCTACTGGGCATACATCTTTCCGTCTATGGTCTGTGCAACAATTGGCATCGACATTGCTTTCACCGTCAGCAATGTATATATAACCACGTCTCTACCTCAACGTCATCAAGGGCTTGCTGGTGCTCTCATCAACAGTCTACTGTTTCTTGGAATCAGCTTCTGGTTGGGCATGGCGGACATAGCTGTCCATCAAACAAGCGACTTCGGGCTCAGGTCCAGTTATAAATCGGCATTTTGGGTTGGAGTAGGAGCAGCAAGTGCCGCAGCCAGTCTTTTTTCCACTGTCAGAATTGGGTCTGCAAGGAGCGACTTGACAGTGGAAGAGAAGCGACAGCGCGAAATCGCGGACCATTCGTCTTCGGGCTTCCGGAATGTCCCGCCTTCGCGATAACCTTTTGTCAAGGCTCGGGACAATGGCGGACCACCAGGCTCAACAAAGATGGAGGAATTGCGAGGATTTCTTTTCAAGACCGCAGTGGGTTTGAAATCTATACACATTGTTCGATAAAATCATACCCGCCCCGAAATAAATGCCCATGGTTGGCTTATCTTGTTCTCCTGATGCTGCAACTAGTTCGCATCCCTGAATCCTCTCTAGATAAGTCCAATTTCGAACCAATTAAACCCATGTGCACTCATCAGGCAGCCGCGAGGAATTCTTCTGACCCCCACGGGGGGGGGGGGGGATTTGGGGGGTTTTTTATGGGGCCCCGGGGGGGGCCCCACCCGGGAAATAGCGGAGATCACCAATGAACCCACTAGAACAGACCCA
>JAKMXC010000214.1:0-84483 GCA_025328345.1 Colletotrichum sp. SAR11_59
AAATTATATTTTAGCTTTACTTACTCTTAATTTATTAAGTTTAATAGGATATTACTTCTAGAGAGCTTTAAATTATTTTCTACTACCTATTAAGTACTCTAAAGCGTTTATATCTAGTATAATCCTAAAGAACTCCTTAGCTAAGTAGATAGTACTAAATAAGAAGGTCTATAGTATCTTAGCTTTAATTTTAATACTTTTAAGGTTTAATTCACCTTTACTATATTAAGATACTTTATTAGTAAAGTAGATATATATCTATCTTATATTAAACTAGATTAGCTATAATATAGCTATTACTAAGTTTATATCTATAATACTTAGCGTATCTTATATATCTTTATTATTTTTAAAGTTATCTTTATTATTACTAAAGCTAGGTCTCTAGTAGTAATAGTTAATATTAGTTTCTTCTATTAATATAGTTCCTTTAAAGCTATTATTAAGCTTTTTAAAGTCTATAAAGAAGTATATATAGGTCTTATAAACGCCCTTTTATTATTAGTTTTTATATTACTTATATACCTTCTTTTAATCTTCTTCTATATATTTTATTAACTAATACTTCTCTTAAAAGTAGACCTAATACTTCTTTTAAAAGTATTTTCTATAATATACTTAAGGCTTATATCTAAAAGTTCTATATAAGTTTTTTATATTCTTATAGTATCTCTCCTTACTATTCCTATAATACTTTCTCTTAGTAAGGTAGGTATTAATAAGAAACTATATTTTCCCTCTTAATCTAAGTTTTATAGTAATAGCTAATCTAAGAGAGCTTTAGAAGCTTTTATAGATACTTACTAGTATATTAAAAGTAGCTTTATATTCTTATATACTTTAGTATATATTAATTAAGTTAAGCGTTATAATAATATTAGACTAGAAGTCTAATAGTAAAGTTAGTTATACTCTATTAAGCTTTATTATTATCTCCTTAAAACATTTAAGAGTATTCTTATTATTATTTTCCTAGATAATTCTTACTAATATAGTGTTCTACTACTCTATAATATAGGCTTAGATAATCTCTAGAACCTTAAAGTATCTTTTAAGGTATACTATTTTCTTACTAAAGCTTAATAGTTTATTATTAAGCTTTATATAGTAGTATATACTTATAGTACCCTTAAGTATTAAGTAGAAGATATTATTTATATATCTCTTATTAATACCTACTAAAGTATATATCCTTTAGAAGATATTAATCTTATTATCTAGCACTTTATATTTATTACTACTATATTATCCTTCTTTTAAGAGGATCTTAATAAAATCTACTATTTATCTTAATATAAAGCTTTATACTAGTTATTACTAAGATATAGTAAGAGCTATAGATATCTTTATTCTAAGCTAGGAAAGTAGTAATAATTATATTTAGCTAAACTTTATATTTTCTAATTCTTAAAAGCATATTTTACTTATTACTAATATTTAATAATAGCTTTTAATATATAGGAGAGTTTAATAACTTAATATTTCTTATAGTTATTAGTTTTATAGAAGAGGTATTTACTTATAGTTCTAGAAACTCTTAAAGTATTCTATAATATTATTATTTTCTTTTATTAAGTATTCCTTTAGTTTTAGATCTCTCTAAAACTTTCTTTTAAGTTTTAAGTAGTTATTTACTTCCCTTTATAGTTATAGTATTATCTAAAGTAGAAATAATTTAGTATATATAATCTAAGCTAATTCTCTTATAACGTTAGTAAACCTTCCTATAGTAAAGTATATACCTCTTTGTTATAGAAAGTTATAGAGTTTAATATATAATCTTTTCCTTACTATAGTAAAGGCTTATTCTATCTATCCCTTAAAATCTAATATAAACTATAACTATAAGTCCTTACTAAAGAGATCTTTATTAATATATTTATCTAGATAATAACTAATCTATCTATTAGTTATCTCTATAGTAGTATTATTAAAGTCTTCCTCTAGTAGCCTTCCCTATAGTAATATATTTATTAAGATAGTAAAAGACTCTACTATCTTATTCCTTACTATTAGGATTAAAATTATAGATAGATTAGCTCTTTCTAAAGATAGTATATTCTAAGGTTTATCTTCTAAGGTATTTAAAGTTTAAGTTCCTATTCTTATAGTCTTAGGTACGCTTTAAGTAAGTATAATATTACTTAGTAGCTCTATTATTACTATATTTATACCTACTATTATATTAACTTTAATCTTATTAACTAGGCGTTTAGACTAACTACGTTTAATTATATAGTATTTCCTAAAAACTAAAGCTACTAAGGTATATATATCTATTAGCTAATTTACTACTAGTTACCTTATACTATTTAATTAGAGTCTTTACTTAGTGAGGTCTTAGATCTAAGTATAAGAAGGAAGTATAATCCTTTAATAAGGATCTAATAAGCTAATAAAGCTAGCTCTAGCTATATTTTAATAAATCTAGCTTTAGCTATATTCCTATATACTTATCTTAGTTAGCTTAGGTATATATTCTTAGCGTGTTAATATATTTATTTCCTATTAATTATAAGTTAATCTCTAGTATTCTCTTTCTTTAGTATATTTAGTAGGTACTTATTAGCGATAGTAATAAGTAGCTCCTATATATATATTTCCTTATAATCTTAGTTAGCTATATATTCTAGCTTATATAGTAGTTATATTTATTAAGGTATAAATTAGATAGATTATTAAATCTTAAGATCTTTAGTAATAATGCTTTCTAAAGAAGACTTTAATTATTAATCTTAGCCTTAGTTGTTACTTAGTAATCTATATACTGCTTATGTTACTTAAAGTTTATCTAGTATTATTATTATAAACTTAGTAAATATAATTAGTTATAGACTTAATAGAATATATAGTAAGAAATAGTAAAGGATAGAGAGATAGTAAAAATCCTATTTACTTTAGTTTTAGATCTTAACTATATAGTACTAAGTATAATCGCCTTAAGAGGTATATAATAGCCTTATTTTTAGTTATAAAATAAAGCTTTTTAGGTACTCTTAGTTATTTCTTTAGTAGTAAATAAATACTATCTTTAGGCTACTAAAATCTTCTTAATAATACCTTAAGGAATAAGGTTATTATATAGCTACTCTTATGTTATTTTTCTTAAAGTATAACTTTATTAGAGGTTATTCTTATATACTATTATAGTATATTATTATAATAATACTTAAGGGATAGGGGTGATAGGTACTAGTAAGTTAAAATCCTATGATTTTAAGCTATTATATATATCTAAGGTTACGCTCCTTAGTTGCTACGCCTTAAGCTTATATAGCTAGGTAGTTACTCTAATCTTTAGTAGTATTAATTAGTAAGCTTTAGTTACTATATAAGGAGGGGTTTTTATATACCCCCTAACTTAGTGTTCATATTATGCTATTATTATTAACTTATATTTATAGTAGTAGGTATAAAATACTATCTTAGCTATAAATCATTAACTTCCTTAATATAATAGGAAGTATATTTCTTATACTTAGTAATAAGTTAATATTATTTTGTTAGTAATATATACTGTTATAGTTATAGCTTAGTAAGCTATTATTACTATAGTAATAGCTCTTCCCTTCTATATTCTTAGTTAATATAGCGTTAATATTAGTGATAAGCCTTAGTTACTTAAAATCTTATAAAGTAATAATACTAAAAGAATTTTTATTATAGTTATGTTTCCTTTTCTTAAAGCTACTTTATAGTTATCTCCTAGCTATAAGTTAAGCTTCTTAGCTATTATTAAGGTAGTTTAGACTATAATACTAAATACTAATAGTAATTATAATTATAGTAATAGTATTATTAGGGCTAGTCCTTTAGCCTTATACTTAGCTTCATAGTAGGTGATATAATACTTAAGCGTTTTAATATAGTTATAGTCTCTACTTAATTGCTATTTAATATCTCTATTCTAGTATATAGAGTGAATATACTTAAGGGGGTATTAAGTAGTGTTAGTAAGTTCTTTATAAGTTATAAGTAGGGTTATACTTATCTACCTTAGTTATCTTTACTAGTATTTAGCCTCTTAACTAGTTCTCTTTATAGCGACGTATAATAGAAGTAATTTATAGTTTTTAGTACTTCTAGCTATAGTTTAAAGTATTTTATATACTTAAGACGTTAGTACTATTTAGGGTAAGTTCTTACGCCTATATATAGCTTATAAGGTAGCTTAAGTTATTATGAAACTAAGCAAGGTAGTTAAAGGTATAGAAAGTAGCTAGTTACTACTAAATACCTTATGAGAAGTAAGTAATATAGATAATATTATTAAGTACGCTATAATTATAGCTTCCTTAGTAGGTCTTATAGTTATTAATCTAAGTAAAAATTTTAAGCGCTTACTATTCTAATATATATTAAATATTTATAGTTTCTTAATATATAATAGACGCTCTTATAGTAAGTTACTATTAGTATAACGTTAAACTAGAGATTTAGAGTAAGCGTGATTAGTTCTTATAGTTATCTTATTTAATGATATATAGTAGTTATTATCCTACTTCCCTTAGTATAACTTCTTAAGAAGACTAATTATTATAGCTTATAGCGATATAGTAATCTTAAAGAGTTATCTCTTCTAGTCCCTTACTAATTTATAGTATTATAGTAACCTATAGAAGTTAACTACTAATTAGTATTAGTATAAATACTAGTAATACTTTTTAACTAGTTAATATAAGGGGTTATAAAATATAGGTAAAAATATATTATATATTGAAGTTATAGATATAGTAGTGAGGGTAGTAATATAGCGTTAAGAGCTGGAGAGATCTCTGCCCTCTTATTGGCTGGATTCTGCTGCATCTATGCTGGGCGGTAAGTGTGGCATTATTCCAACATCCAATTGCCCATTGAGGACAAGGTTATGTCGAATAACTGGAAGACCTAGCATTCCAGCATGGTGGTAGTGACAAATGTTGCCCGAGGCATACTCATGCAAGTTGCAGATTAGAACGGGTGCACCAACCTGAGAACGATTCCCTCCTCTGATACTTGGTGTGATATTCAACGCCAAAGGCTTAAATGAGATTCTATGAAGTACGGTGCGGTGCGAGTCACTCTACGTTATCGTATGGCAAGATTCACATGCAAATAGAATAAATTTGTCAACCAGAATCCATACCAAAGCCTCAGGGCAGCTCCGCCACGAACTTGCTGTATTCAGCCCAAAGGTCGCCACCCGCCTCTTCAAGACAGCCACCACCCTCCAGTTCCTCTCTGATTTGATCTGACAGGGATGAAGGAAGGAATTCCATTTCGTCGCCCGTCAGATTGGAAATGGGGTTCAACGTTGAGAGCAACGCGTCTGGGGGTTCATCGAGCTCCTTCGCAAGCCCTTGTACCCAGGAAAAAGTGTCACCCCACACTAGAGGGGCCTCGAACGTGCCCTCTTCCTCAGAAAGAGTTTCATCCCGCAGCTCACTATCAAAATCATGAGCCCTTCTAATTTCTGCCGCAGGGTCTTCGGGGGATGAGTCTACTCCCTCGGTACGCGGGTCCTTCAATGACGTTTCACGCTGTGCCGTACCACTCGCATGAAATATATCACTATAATAACCACGAGCGTATCGGCTGACGGGAGTTAAAGCCCTTGCGCAGAGAGGAAACAGATTAGTTTTTTCCTCACACAGCAGCTTGTCATCGGCGTCAGTCCACCCTGCGTGCGATTGCAAGAGCTTCTTGATGGCATGATACCCCCCCTTTTCTGCCAAGGCTACAGACCTGACATACTGCCGCCTGCCACTACCGTTTGTTTCAACCCCAGAATTGAGAAGCAGCTGGACAATATCTAGTCGTCCATGCTCGGCTGCGCGTTCGATAGCCGTACGGCCTTGGGGAGTCTCAAACCCAGGTGCGTCGGGGTCAGCTCCGAGCTCCAACAGTGTCTGGACTATGCCGAACGACCCTCGCTCGGCAGCGGCTTGGAGTGCTGTCGCACCATATTGATACGGTGGTTCATTGACGTCGGCGCCGAGTCCAATCAACTGATGAATCAAGTCGAGATCTTCTTGCCAGGCCGCGAGCTGCAGCGGTGTCCAAGGTAACCAAGCTCCTGCGATCAAATGTCCCAGTGACATCAGGTCCTCCGATCTCTCATTGATATCAATTCCCACAGAAAGAAGCCATTGAATTGTGTCTCGATGATTCCCGTCGCGAGACATGACGTGCAGAAGTACTCTCTCTGTCATTTTGACCCCATACTCATGCAAAAGCTGAAGAACACTAGGGTTTAAAATGAAGTTTGCAATAACGCCAAGGGCACTTGTAGGTCCTGTTTGATACCCAAAGTGTAACAGAAGCGTTAAATAGTCCACATCGCCTAAAGACACAGGCACTTCGATCAAAGGCCGACGAGGGCTTGGCTGCTGATCCTGAGAGCCAAAACTCAGCGCTCTTCGCAAGTAGTTGCGGCTGAGAGAAGTCGCTGACGTAGACTGTCTAGGTTTGACCAGATGGTCATAGATCCAATCTTTACGAATGCAGAGAGGCCATGACGTCTTAGGGCGTAGACCGGAACTGAAGATCATCTGAGAAATATTCGTACCTCCCAAATGCACCGCCAGGCACATTGCTGTTCCGATTCAGACGTCTTCAGACTCCAGCAGCGAGGAAATATACGTTAAGAGGTGCTGCAGTGTTCTGAAATCACCGGTTGTTTTCGCTAAGTAAACTGAGGCACAAAGCGCTTGACCCGTGACTGATCGTCTATCGGATGCGATTATTTGGTGAACCAAGCGGGTGTTTTCCGAAAGTATGGCAGCTTCTAGACCGTATCGACGCCAAAGATTGTGCATTCATCCTGGAATGAGGATCCCGTATCAAGAAGGATTTCTATGATCTCGAATTGACGACTCCAAATGGCCATAACTAGCTCACCACCAACTAGTTTAGCTCCCTTAGCCGAGAGGCGGACTGCGGTTTGCGCTGCCCCCGAGTAGTGCTGCTTGAAGGGCTGTTCTGCCAAGACTTCCATTCAGTTCTCGCTGTATTTCCTCATCTTCCTGGATGATACCTGCCATGTACGAAAACCGCATTGAGGTGGCGTCTTCAAAACCAGCCCGCAAGAGAGTTGGTTGAGCATGGCAGAAGTTGACATCAGCGCCCCAGTCCAATAATTGTTGGACGATGCTCACATCTGAGAATGAGGCGGCCCATTGCAGCGGTGTGGGAGCATCATGATGAGGTTCGAACTTTGCACCTAGATGCAACAACTGCTTGCACAACTGGATGTCACACTCATGCACTGCCGCCGTCATCGGCGTCTCTGGATAGTAGCCGCATGAGCACGTGATGGCCGAAATCGGATAATAGATCATTCACGAAGCGGCTGTTGGTTCTGATTGAGGTGATTAGAAGCTGGGCTTTTGCGGCTGAGCTACTCTCGGTGAAGTTTGACCAGAAGAATTCGATTGCAGCCTCTGTGACTGGAGTCCGGGCTGTGGAACTCATCCAAAATAGTAGGCGAACCGCGTCTTTCTCGTCTTCTGAATAGAAGCGATAAATTGACAGCAAAATCCGCATTGTTTCCTCCGATGAGCCATTAGTTGTTTTCCGGTGTAACCAAGCCATGTGTAGAGTCTCGAAGTCAATTCGTCGAGTGTCTGCTCCATGACTAATGAGTAATCGAAGCACTTCGGGATGGTTTAAACCTGCGGCATACTGCAGCGCAGTTATTGTATTGCCCCGAGAACAAAATGTTGCAGGGGCAGAGAGAGAGGTATTGGCACCAACCCCTGCGTGAAGCAGAAGTTCCACAGCCTCTAGATCTGAGGCCTCCAAGGCTTCTCTGAACAGACCATCTAGAGATGACTGTAGGCTCAGCGGTAGCATCCCATGTCGAAAAAGGTTATTTGACAGGAGAAAAACCAGAAGGATAAAACGTTCCGCATTGATGGTGATGGATGTGCTTTTCTGCAGTAGGCCTTGAGCTCTGATAGCATGGGCACCGTCATATTCCTCGGGCATAATGGAGCGAAGTAGTTTAAAGGTCTTCCCGAGTAGTGTTGTGTAGCTTTGCAGGTCGAACCTCGGAAACAGAATTGAGTCCACTAGTCCTTCAGATGAAGAACCAGAGGGCTGGTGAGAGATCCTCAAGTGACTTGGCACTTTGATCGCGAGACCTGTAAGACTGTTGATCAGTATCGTCGAATAAGGGGGCGATTATGAAAAGACGTACCCTCAATAAGTCTCCTGGAAAGAAGCCACGGAATGTTATCCAATCTGCACGGCCTATTCATCTGCTCAGGCCCTGGTGTGCACATGAGGAGCGGCTGGTCTTCCGGCATAGGTGGTTTGGGTACATCTTTCCTTGTCAGCATTTTGCTATGATTGTCAACATGGCTATCACTCACGGCGCATAGTCTTCTCGATGGCAGTCTCGTAGCAGTATCTGGAAACCCCCCTCTTAACAGCCTTAGTACGTAAAGGTATGCCTGAGAGGTAGACCTTGCTCCCCTTGCCTTTGCACTTTCGCCGATGATACTCGTTGCAAACATACTTCCAATCCATGACTCCCATGTTTTTGGTGAAATACCATTGTTTTAACTTCCACTCCAACTGTGCTTTGCTACCATGCTACGTTAGATACATCGATGGCTTTCCGGCATGTGTGTATGTTGCCAAAGAGCTGTAGAGCTTATGCTCACCTTGGATACAAGCTGTGAAAGGTACCCAGAATGAGGCACACATCTTTGAGGCTCCGATCCTCTTCGAGGTAAAGTTTCCGAATGGTGGGCCTGAGATGCTCCCAATCTTCGTCGGGAATAGTTTTCTGAGGTGGCATAGTGCAAACCAATCTTGGATGCTCCTGTGAGGTGTGTTCGATACTTGCGGTCTTCAAGACGAAGAGGGATTGCATCCTCCGGAACAGGTCGAGAGCGTATGATTGTGGTCCCAGCCTGATTTTACACTCTTCCTGCTGACAAGCTGAAGAAGCGTCCTGATTGGGCGCAACCAAAATCTGACATGGACATGTTTAAGCATGTGCGTACTGATGATGGTAGGTATCTATTAATTGATCATCAGTTTCGCGTCGTATTGGCTGTCGACAAATCCCGAGTGAGTTTGCATGCATGTAAGCATGCTGTAGCGAATGGGGCTCCTTGCTGTTAGCGGTGTGGCTGAGGTAGAGTCTAAATGTCAAATGCAGGCCGGACAAAGCGAAGGCCTTTCATTGACTGAACGAAACCATGGCGAGCGAACCGGAGCCGGGCTTCTGCCATAGGCTTGCACTGTGTGGCAGGGTTTCACCAAGTTATCAATCAATCCTTCTTGGCGTCGATTCTGTTGGTCATTGACGATGCTCGGCAAGCCATAGCCTGCTGTCCATATCTCACTATGCCAGACCCAGGTTAGATCTAGGGATAGGAAGTCGACAAGCGATGAATTGCTTACGTGCACATGTAAGGTAGGTCGACCCAGTGGCTGTCTACAGCAAAGTACCAAATATCCAATGCGGAAATCACTCATCTCCGAAAGACGTACAAACCAGTACTCATCACGCAACTCTTATGGAGGATGGAAAGGCCCGAAAAAATCACGAAGTATGCTAGGAACGAGGCCTAGCTGTGCAGCTGAAGTTCTAATGAATAGGACAGGTGCGCCTCTACCCCCAGCTCATCGGACTCTTTGACGAAATCTTCCTACTGAAAGTAGCTTCTTGCTTGAGAATACTGAGTCATTTGTTAATAACGTATCAATACATTTATACACAAATGAGACATTGCATGACTAGATGGTGTGTTGGCAGTCAACCATCAACTCCAGACACCGAACCGATTCCATGAGTGGGCCGACAGTGGTATGTATCCGGGCTGGTGTGGAACCGCTCTCCAGCTGTCTGAGCCGACGCCTGAATTTTAGGTGGACGTGGAGCACCGCGGAAGTATCTCTCAAGAGCATAGTTTTCATATGAAATTTCAATTGATATGTACGTCTATTATAAGTTATATTTGCCTTGGAAGAGGCTGCTGGCTGTGAAGCCTCGCTTTATGTAGAGAGCCAGTCAACCAGGACGTCATGGAACTCCTCAGGGTGCGAGATCTGGGGCGCATGTCCAAGCTCGGGGAAAGTGTGCAGGGTAGAGTTGGGGATCTGAGCAGCAACTTCAGGGCCGAGGACGTCAAAGTGGCCAAGCTTGGCAGCGACATCAGGGGGAGACCACTGCTTGCCGATGGCGGTGTTGTCCTTCTCGCCGATGATGAGCAAGGTGCGCGGCTTGACGAGAGAGAACTCCCAGCTGACGGGCTGCGTCAAGACGAGGTCGACGATCTGCGCCTGGTTGAGAGCGTAGGTCTTGGCCTCGGATCCCTTGTAGATGTTGACGAGCATCCTGACCCAGACGTCGTACTCGTCCTTCCACTCGCCGACGTAGTAGGTGGCTTGCTCGTATCCCTTGATGGACTCGTAGGAGCTGGCAGCTTCCGTGGCGTAGTTGTCGTCGATGGGAAGGTAGGGGACGCCGAGAGCCTTGTAGTCCTCGAGACCAACGGGGTTGACGAGGACCATCTCGTTGACTTGGTCAGGGTACATCAGTCCGTAACGGGTGGTAAGCATAGCGCCCATGGAGTGACCGATGACGGTGACGTTCTCGATGCCGAGTGTCTCGAGCAGACCGTGGGTGTTGGTCGCGAACTGCTGAAGGGAGAACTGATAGCGCTCGGGCTTGGAGGACTTGCAGAAGCCAATTTGATCCGGCGCGATGACGCGATAGCCCTTCTGGGCGAGGACGCGGATGGTGGTCTCCCATGTCGGGCCGCAGAAGTTCTTGCCGTGGAAGAGGATGGCGGTCTTGCCGTTGGGCTCGCACTTGGGCTCGATGTCCATGAAGGCCATCTCGAGCTCCTGAAGCTGGGAGGTGAACTTGTAGAGCTTTACGGGCCAGGGGTAGGTGAAGTTGGAGCCATTGAGGTCTTCGGGGAAGGACTCTGAGTTGGAGTCGATGGTGCCCTGGGCCGAGACGAGGGCGGCGCCCGCGGCGGCGACGGTAGCAAGGAGGGAGAAGAACTTCATTGTGACGACCCTAGGCAATGATCAGCTCTGGATGATAACAGTATGGCTGACCGGCATCGTCTATCCTGGCAGCAGCTCCTAGAATGCAGAGGCAAGAGGGCTATTGACTGCTTCACGATGCGACAATGGTACAACACAGGTCCCGGAGCCGATTGGCACCTCGGGGCCGTGGATTGAGACAAGTGGAAGCTTCCTTACCTATATGCGATGACAGCTCAACCTAAACCTGTCCCAAGGAACCCCGACCGTTGACGTGAGCGGCTGGTGCGTGCGAGAGAGCGATCATCTAATAGACTTCGGCCCAAGACGGGCGAGTCTGTTTATATTGCCTCTCCATCTGAGCGGCACGGCTGGGTCACCAGGGACCAACAGACACACACGTGTGTGTTGGTACCAACGTGGTGGTGTGCATGCTGTACGAGGGAGGGGGCCCATGGACATGGAGAGGGATGGACGCAGGTGTCATGACGCTGTGCCCGTTCGCTGCAGCAGAACAAGAACAAGAATGCTTCGATAGCTTCCACTCCAGTGGCTCAGTATCGCACTAATTTCCGCTTTTCAGTGGGCCGGACGGCTCTCGGATCCGCTGGCGAGAGACCCTGGACGGTGGGTTGGCGCCATTCCTCGATGCGCGGCCGCTGTTGAGGATCACGGGCCGGAGTTGTTCGGTATGTTGGGTAAGATGGCGCCGGGGCTATGGTTTGAGGTGAGACACAAGGGACTTTGGGTCTTTCTTTGGGTGCCGAGGGAATGATGACGGCGACAATGACACTTTGTTTGAGGGGAACTCGATAGAAATTCTTCTCGTCGGTGGCGAGATGCCCGAGGTCACATTGCTCGACGCCAGTGGTTATCGATGTTCATTGCTACGACCCTGGTCCTGTGCTAGTCTGGGGAAGCATGCTGAGATCATATCGGATGGGCGCACGAACGGTTGGTCTTGCGCCGGGAATAACCACATGAAAGGAATGCTGCTGGTCCAGATCGAAATGTTACTCAAGAAACAGATATGACACCGGGCACGGACAGCGAGACACTCGATGGACTAAGATGCAAGGATTCCACAGCGTGATGGTAAGATGTGGACTTTAAGGGACTTTGGTAACGATGAGAGGGGCTCTGGCCCATACAATGCGCTGACTGTTTTTCATCTCATCGACCCAGCCTGTCGGCTGCAATGAGATATGGATGCTGTTGCAGACTTGTGCAGCATATATGAAGGTTAGCGGAGAAACATGTCTACTGTGCGTTTTATCAAGCTTGGAGCAGCCGAAGACTCTGAACACATCTCCATCTCTCTCCCACGAATATGTGAAAGCTGTAAGTGCTGCTGGACCTTGACCGGACGCGACACACCTAAGAACATCCCGGCTAATATCAAAATTTCTCCTCGTATTCATTCGCGAACTTTTGGAGCGAGCCCACTGCAGTCTGGTCATATCTTCAGGTGAACAACAGAGATCAATTTCCTTTTCGACTGCAGAAACTCATCTGGAGCAGTCGGCGGACGACCAGGATGCCCGCAGCGTTAGCGCATCGTCCCGTCGACCCGCGGTCGGCCGCCAATGATGGGATGGGCCGTTCTCTCAGAAGGGTGTCTTTGTCCGAATGTTCCCTGTCAAGCCCACCAGGAACAGCGTGTTGGGGGTTGCACCGGCAGGCTTGGGTGTCATTAAAGCTACAATTAGGGCCAGCAGATCGGGGGGATGAAGACACAGGCCAGTGATCTTGAACCGAAGTTCTTCACACCTTCGTCACCTGCATCGCCGGTGGCCCGATAGGGAAGGACAGACGAGAAGGATTCGCAGCCCTGAATTCTGCAGCACCGAGAGAACAGCAGACGAGAAATGAAGACAAAAGGACATGTCGTGCCAAGAGAGAAACACCCTTGAAGGCTCCCTCATGCGGGCCGCGCAAACCACACCACATGTTGGTGAACATCGCGTCCGAGAGAGGAAGCCCAAGTCCGAGCAAGGTCACTGACCGAGGTGTTATTGAAGTTCACCATGAACGCATCAAGGTGGCCAAGCGGTTGGTCGCTCATCGCCAATAGACGTAATAGATGCGAAGAGCCTGCTTCCAGAGGGAGGTGGTATTGATTGACCTATACTGCTTTCATGCACACCTATATTCCATCTCAATTCCTCCGAAGTGGCTGCGACTATTGTCGAGCTATTCCTCGGGTGTGAGATCTCAATCGGCTTCTTCGGCTGCAACGACAATGAACGGGCTGGCTACCCGCCGTACAGACTTCGCGGGAGCGGGAATGTGCACCGGACGTTGGCGCCACCAGCCCTCCGCCGCCCACAACACACTAATCGGATGCGATATTAGGGCTCTAGTACTCAGCTATTAATGATCTCAGGGCGCACAGACTGGTGGTCTTCGGGCGATGCGGATACGGCGGGAACTTTAAACGAACTATGCTTGATGGTACCCTGCCATCATCAAGTTCATCCAAGATGAACTACATGCCGTGTAGAGAAGACAATGGCGCACAATGTTCGAAGATGTCGTCCTCAGCTGTCGATGTGTTCGAGCAGCTTACTGAGATCTGACATGTGCGACCGCTGCCGGACCAGCGTCGCCAACAGATGTTGCGGAAAGCTTCGTGAAAACTCTGCGGAAGTAAGAGGATTCCGGGCCCTGCCAACAAGGGAAAACCCCCCTCTTCGCGAGAATCACCTGCGCTGCATCGGCTCATCAATACTGCGGTTGGAACAGCTCCGCTGTAGAGTCCCGTCACCCCCGCTTTCATCTGATGAATTCCTAGGCCCAGACAACTGGAGTCGTCAGCCCTCCAGGCCTCCGAGAAGAGGACACTCGGGACTTTAGGACATGGTGGCGGAGGATCGGGACAGCTGACGAAGAGCTGAAGTCAGAGAAGAAATTTTCATCCACGCCATTTCGGAGACCCTGCCAGACCAGCATCGATAGCGCAGACCACTGTGCGCCTCATTTCTCCTGGTAAGACTTCCACCGACGATCGAGTTGGGTAATGGCTTACCGCTCTGCAAGGGGATGTCTAGCCTCTATCGTCCAGCAACCCGATATCCAGTCACCGCCGTGCTACACCGGACGGTATCTGAGAACAGAGGACAAGCCAGCTGAATGAAGGATTATCACTGCCAGTAACAGGTTCGTCGCACGTCTCTCGACTTGGAATCTCGACTGCCCACCCTCCCTTACAGTGGTGTGCAGCCTGCTTCTTTCGTGCATGGGCATTTTGGACGAATATTACTTGTTCATTCGTTCAAAGTCCTCGCGGATGTTCAGTGATAGCCCCAACTTACGCCTCACTATTGGGTCAAACCGCGCTGTTGTCTCGCATCAAAACAAAGTGCTGCGAGGAGGATACGCATGCTTCTGCAAGGTCGCTATCGCTCTGCAAATAGCGGACCGTCTTCATTTGCCGACATCTTGATAACGCCGAAACCTGAAGTGCTCCAAAGTCGGATGTTTGATGGTGGTGGGAGCTTCAGGCCGGCTCGGACTCTGGCCCGAACACATCGGGGGCCATTCTCTTTCGTACCCATCTCCATGCTGGCCCTTCTTTTTAACCGCAGCGAGCAGGGATTCTAAGGTGGCTCTCCCGCGTTCTCTCGCGATCGGTAATCTCAGTACCGTCCGCTCTTTGCACATCTCCTCGCATCTTCAGCATCTCTTTGGCCCCCAGCCCGCCCCTTTCCCTCCATCACCTAACGCTCATCGTACATGTGCCCGATTCCTACTTTCTCGGCGCCGATACTGTTGCCCCTCACGGCGCTGCAGTAGTCTGCAGATTGACAAGCCGTTGCATGCCACCACCATCATCTTCGTCTCCCTTGCAGAGCCGGGAGCAAAAGAAAAGAAAAGAAGCTTACTGCGGACGCGCACATGTACCTGACAACCAGCGTGGAGAAGGGATCCTCCCTGCCATGGCCACCCAATGAAAAGTCCGTCCGTCCCTAACGCTCCGGATGCCTACCGAGTACTTGGCCCAGACGGACGGCCAGTTTTCTTGCAAGTCAAACCAAGACACCCCTCCCAAGTGGAATGTTGTGGCAGGAGCCTGGCATCCTGGGCATGAACATATAACTAGACCCGTTCTCCAGGCCCCGTCCATCCCGGCCGTTCGGATTGTTCTGATGTCGGACGTTTGTTGCTCTCTGGAATTCGTTCTCGCAGATCAGACCCTTCGAGGTCTGCCAGCCTCAGCACACTGTCGAACAGACTTTGCTTGATCGAGGCATATTGTTCACCATGGTCGATGGCAACATTCCTGGCGAGAGCAATGCGCTCATGGTCCGCGCGCCGGCTATCATCTTCTTCGTCCTCACGCCCATCTTCGTCGGGATTCGGTTCTGGTCGCGTATCAAGATGAGATCAGGGTTAGGATGGGATGACTGGACAATCTTGTTCTCATTTGTGAGTTTTATCTGGTCTTCTTTAAGGTCACTATAGCTGATATGGTTTAGGTCTGCTGCCTACTCGTCTCAATCCTGATGATGGTCTCATGCGAATATGGCTTTGGTCAACATATCAAGAACCTGTCCAAGCCTAACAAGATCATGACATTGAAGGTGAGTGTCTTCAATAATGGAAACGGAGTGGCATATATCGACCAGCCTGAATATTTTCTAACCTTGATCAGCTCTTCTATGTCGCCCAAATCTTCTACAAAATCACCATCAACTTGACCAAGGCATCTATCCTGCTGCTGTATCTGCGCATCTTTGTACAAAGATACTTCCGAATACTTTGCTACACTCTCCTCAGCATAATCCTGGCGTACATGGTCGCGACTTCAGCCTCCTCCATTTGGCAGTGCACCCCCATCCCACGTGCTTGGGACAAGACCATTCCTGGAACCTGCATCAGTCTCACCATGAACTGGTACGCCAATGCGGGCTTCTCTATCGCCACCGATATCCTCATCATGGCGCTACCACAGCATGTGCTCTGGAAATCAAAGCTTCCGATCAACCAGAAGAAGGCGCTCATGGTTGTCTTTGCTCTTGGCCTGTTCGTCACGATCACGAGTATCCTGCGCATGACGACATTGGACTTTTCCACTACCAGTCCTGATACGACATGTAGGTCATCACTTGAATTTTTAATGTCAAACGCTGGCTTCAATATGCTGACTTACAATACACAGTCGATATTGCTTCCACCCTCTGGACTCTTATCGAAGACAACTTGGCAATCATCTGCGCCTGCCTGCCCATGTGCCGGCTCCCCCTGACGTACATCTTCCCTACCGTCTTCGCATCCAAGCAAGGGTCCTCCAATGTCAGCTCCGGCTACGGCTCAGCGCCTCGATCGAGCAAGGGAAACTTCACGCATGCCGGCACCAGCCGCAACGACTGGCACCCATATCAAGGGCGAGAGGAGAAGACGGCGACCCATCTCACGAGCGTCCACGCAAACCGGTCCAGACTAGGAGACGACTCGAGTGAGGAGTATATCCTCCAGTCTATACCAAAAGACAGCGGGCCGAGTAGTGCGAGGAGGAGCGAAGATGTCGAGGACGCAAGGGCGATACGGAAGACGACGGATTTTCACATGACTTATGACCAGGGAGAACCAAGGGCTTGAGCCGGCTATGGACCCAATGAGAAAGTAGTATCTGTATCAACATCCTTAATATCGAGTACATAATAACGACCATATCCCCTTGACTCACGACAGGGTGAAGGGACTGAAGGCTTCCACCCCGCTACGGATTGCGCTGCTTATTACTTATGTTCTGTGAGTTCTCCAGAAGGAAACGAGAATTCCGACTTCAGCCTCTGGGTGTCCAATAGGCAACGAGATAATTTCTACGAAAATAGTGCGGCGGTGCTGTCGCTGCCCGACGCTCGGTTGGTGTAGAAACATTGCTTTTTCCGAGTGCTGTGGCACTCACCGCCACACTAGAAGAACCGCTGACCAAACAAATGCTTCCATTTCGCGGAAGCCTGCCAAGAGGGGGTATTGTGTAACGCTAGACTGCTAGCTAAAATCTCACAGGAGAGGCTAGAAGTCCGAAGTGTCATGTCTTAATTTAGGGCAAGCGGTGGTCGTTTAAAATGATCTACCTGCCCCATCATTGTGCTAAACTCTCGAGATGTGCCGATAGACCCTTGCAAACGGTGCGATAATGTCGAGAACCCCAAGGGACCCGATGCGCGACCATTCGATGCAGTCCTTTGAGATGCGCGACACTCCTACCGGGTACCATTCGCCACTCGAACAACCACACATCTCACGCCCCGACAACCTCGACAGCACCTACGATTCATCAAGTCTTTCACCCCAGTTCAAGAGGAAACCTGTCGCGCGGCTTACCTCATTCGCGTCTTCGGAGCCAGGTGACTACGGGCTGGGGGTAGAAAACAGAGCCTCAACTTCAAAACAGAGCCTTCTGCGGAAGGCAAGTGCAGCATTGCCAGGCAGCCAGTATCATTGGATCCTCGAAATATGCGCGGTAATTTTGAGTATCCTGGCGCTAGCGGCAATCGCCATTCTCCTACCTCTCTACAACAACAAACCCTTGTCGACATGGTCGTTTCAGTACTCATTCAACACAGTCGTCTCAATTTTGGGGGCAACATCGAGGGCAACACTTGCATTCGCAGTCAGTGCTTGTATCAGTCAAGGAAAATGGAACTGGTTTCGGCGGAGAGACGACACTATCATGGTGTTCGATCGTTTCGAGGAGGCAAGCAGGGGCCCATGGGGTGGTATAAGACTGCTTTGGTGGTCAAGACTGAGGTACGATCGCGTTTTTGGCCACTCTTATCCAAGTGAAATTGACGTCGTGATAGGCATTGGATGGCACTAGGAGCGCTATCAACCGTGGTCTTGGTTGGCTTCGAGCCTTTTCTTCAGGCCATCATTACCTTCGAGGGCAAAGAAGTATCAGTAGCGGATCCCATTTCGAAGGCAACGATTGGCAAGTCTAGCAAACTGGACATCGGATCCTTTTCCGCTATCACAGGAGCTGCGACAGGCATATCAACGCCCGATGGAACACTAATGCGCCTATCAATGCTTTCGAAATATGATTTCGGTGCTCTGGCCTCGATATGGTCAGGCTTCTCGACTCTGGGTTCGGTGGAAGCACAAACACCATCGTTCACTTGCTCCTCCGGAAACTGCACTTGGACACCATACGCATCTTTGGCAGTATGCAGCGCTTGCAATGACATATCAAAACACATAGTCAAGTCAACTGGTAAAACCAATGTGAGCGTGGGAGCGGAAGATGACACTCTGACCATGGTCAACTACGTCGCCTCTTTCTCTCCGATTGCGGTACCCAACATCAACACAACGTACACCAGATACGACATCAAAGAGCTGAAGATGAACATCTCCAATATTAACTCGGCAGGTCTGGCAGCTATACAGGGCAAGGATCTGGGCTTCACATATACAGAGCTGACAGCCAAAGCCACGTCTCAACCATCGGAAACGCTTTCCTTCCAGGATTTCAAGACCCTCATTGTTTCTTTTGCCATGATGGGAGCAAACCAGGAATTTCGCGAGAATGGTCAGCACTGGGAAGATAGCAGTGTCTCTGCACAAGAATGCGCCTTGTACTTCTGCACCAACATTTACCAGTCAGACATTGTCCAAGGCGACTTGCGAGAAACAATTCTCGGAACATACACGGATCGAAATCTCGACTCGTTCCTCGCAAAGGATCCCCAGTATGCAGCCAGCTCAAAATGGTACAACTCAAACACCAGCTACACCCTCTACAATGGCAAAACGGACATGAACCGAACCGACCTGCAAATGTTCATCTCAAAGGAACACTACCATACTTCTACAGGCTTGGACATTGGACAGGATTTGAAGTTCAACATCTCTCAGAATGCCGCCGAGTCTATAACAGGCTTGTTTATGAACGAATTCGCACGCCGCGCAAGCCCCTTGGCAACGAAGCAGCTCGTCTATCCTGCAGTCGGAACGGTTGGAACTACCGGTCAACCTCATGTGATAGACAGTTTGGGTACATCCAAGAACCTCACGGCCACCTTTGAGACGGTGGCAGCTAGCATGTCAAAGTACATACGCGACCTCTCTCTGGAAACCGAGCCTAATGAAGGCGAGACCCAGAATTGGATAGTGTTCATCCGAGTCGAATGGGGATTTCTATCTCTACCAATTGCGGCTCTTCTAGGGGGATGCTTGTTCTGCCTGCTATCCATAGTGGAAACAAAACGACTAGGCCTTCCTGCTTGGAGAGGAAGCTCATTAGCAGGGTTGGCACACGGGCTTGATAAGCAGTCAAGGGAGCAGTTGAGAGAAGCGGATGGGCTGTCGCAGATGGATGAGCATGCCAAACTCTACAAGGTCCGCTTCGTGGACTCTGATCTGGGTCCGGAGCTGAAGTTGAGTCATGCGCAAGCGCAATAACGTAGATCCAATGAATTAGAGTTCGTAATGTGACAGATAAAGTCTTTCAATAATTGACCATGAGAGCCTTGCGATGCCCGTCTGTACCCGTTCATGAATAATGTAATTGGATGCCGCTCAGTGCTGATAGTATTCGAGGAATTTCACTATTCCTTCTCTGTCGATACCAGTGACTCAAACACCATTCCACGAGGTATCTCTTTCCACTGCTTACTCTCGTCAAGGAGCGCCTGGCTCGCCTCCCACTCCTCGCGGACGATCTCCGCATGAGCCTCGCTCCTCGGTGTAATCTTTGCAGGGAAGGATCTCGGCTGCACCAAGAAACCGTCAATGAGATTGTCCGCATCTGGTACAATTTCGGCCCCCGTGTCGTCAACGGCCTTGTCAAGATTGAAAGCCCATAGCAGCCTCGAAATGCTCAAGAATAGCGATCGATCGGCGATATGCATGCCCTGGCAGAGGCGACGCCCAGCCCCGAACACATAATGGTCACGCTTCGCGGGGTCGCCATTCATCGCCGACTCGAATGAGTTCTGGTCGTCGCCTTCGTACCGAGACGGGTTGAAAGCTCGAGGGTCCTCAAACTTATTCTCATCCATGTTGATAGCCCAAACGTTCAGCATAACGCCAGCCCCTTTGGGAATCTTGTAGCCCATGTACTCGTCATCCTGAATGGCGGCATGCGGCAGACCAAGAATCGCAGTAGGCATCCATCGCAGAGTTTCCTTGACGCAAGCTCGGATGTATGGCATCGAGTCCCAGTCATCTACGTTAGGGAGTCTCTGAGTGCCGCAGGCCCGGTCGAGTTCCTCTTGGGCTTGTTTCTGTGCATCAGGGTACAGAACCATGGCTTGGATGAAACCGACCAGTGTTGCAGCGGTCGTATCTGAACCGGCCTCAAGAGCAGAACCGGAGATATATCCAGCCAGTTCATCAGAAAATCCTAGCGCCTTCTGACTTTCAACAATTCCCACGGAGAAGCAAGGCTACTGAGTATTAGTCTGTGGGTTTTGTGCGGCATGTAAAACCTTTGGGACTCACTTTCGCCGTTCCCTGAAGAACGCGCTTCTTTGCATCCAACCAGTGACCAACGTATAGAGCGCTTTCTTCCTTGTGCAGCGCCTCGGCGTATCTCTTTCCAGGAGAGATGAAGCCCAGATTCCGCAGAGGCGGGTATACGTCGAGGAGAGCGGCTGTCTGTGACCCTACGACCTCACTCCACTTCTCGACGCAGTGATACAGCTTCTTTAACTTCTCGTCATGGATGCTCGTCGTTCGAAAGCCAAACACCATCTGTGTGGTGAGAGAATTCGTAAATCGGCGAATATGATCAATGAAGAGACTAGGCTCGTCCAAAAAGCCAGAAAGCATCTGCTTGCTCTCGAGATCCTGATACGGAACATAACCCTTGGCCGCGCTGATATGTAAAACCTGATGAAAGATCCTTCGGATCATGCGCCACCGTTCGCCGTATTTCTTTCACCTGTCAGTATTTGAAGCCCATACTTTCTCTGCATCAGCGACCTAAACTTACCATGAGAACCACACGAAGATTGTTGCTGACTACATTTCCAAGGTAGACATCAGTGCGTGAAGAGTATATGCTGCTGCGCTTGTCCAGAAGATCTTTGACCGCCTTGTCCGAAGAGAGCACAATCATGACCTGTGTTCCTAAGATGAGGGAGTACACAGGGCTGCCGAAAATATCGTGGTTAGCAGAACGTCGGTCCAATGCGCGTTTTCAATCGTGAAACCTACCCATACTCTTTTGCCCACTTCTTGAACTGGTGGTGCGGTTGAGCTGAGGGCATTTGATGCAAATTCCCAATCAAAGGTAATGTGGGAGGCCCAGGAGGGTAATCTTTGGGTCGTCTTCCAACATTTCGCAGTTTAAAAACGATGATGGCAATGATAGCTAGCGGAACAAAGAACGTGTAAGCCATGACGAGCGACACTTACCAAAGAGTGCGGTAAGCTACGTCGAGTCGAAAGACACGGGGAGACTGGCCCAGATAAACCATAACATTTTCATGTGTGATTCCTTCGGTCTAGGTTGTATGCAGCCAAGATTTGGCACAGCGGTTGCCTCCGAAACACTCTGTTGGCAGTTTACGATAGCCCTGAACCAGATGCCCCTCATCACAAACCTATCATCTCTCACCGCGGGTAAAGCATTCGGACAGCCAATGTTGCGTTATGCAAGGACGGACGCAGAGACAAGGGAGAATTTCCACCTGTCTTTTATCCGAGTGCTCGTATCAGACGACAGAAGAGCCACTTTTTGGACCGCAGAACCATAAGCTGCAGGAAGGTCTGTTGGTCCCATATGCAGCCAACCAATGATCTACGGGGCGAATTCCGGCTGGGGAAATGCAATGTAACTGATATATGCGCGACCGTTGAGCGTCGACCCATTTGTCATTACAAAGTGCCCTTGAAGCCTCGGCGTATGAGAATTACCGCGATGCCATCATGCAGTTGAGGTAACAGTATCACATAAGCTCTGCACAAGTGCTGACGCCTCGGCAGTGAGCCGATTGATATGCCGTGAGTTGCGGGACGAAGGACCAATCATGTCTGCGTCTGTTCATGAAGCCGGGGGCCAGGCACGTCTATTCATATTCAGAACAATTTCTCTCAGCCTGTTGGAAGTCATTCATGTCAAAGGTGGAGTGCATGTAGTCCCACAGTCTTTGCATGATCCATTCCTGGAATGGCACCGTCAGCAACACTCTCGATTATTCCATTCGCCCCTGTGACGAGGACGACAATATGTTCCACGATTCCCGACTACCGGATGAATCAAGAAGCATGCCAATCAAACAGCACATGACGTTAATCAATCCTGTTCCAGAAATGATGACACTCACAAACTCTTCCATAGGTGCTCTCTTGCAGCTGGTTGAGGCAATCATTGTAGTCCCTAAAGAGCTGAGACGCTCCAGAGCTCACAATTGTGTTTTCATATTCCAGGCTTGATCACGCTTTCCGCTTGCCGTATAATGCGAAATGTCCTAGGAAATTGAAACGCCTATAGTAGAAAGCCGTTCAAGCCATATAAGTCTCCTATCAAATGTTTCTTCGCAGATCTCTGGAGAATACAGGATGTCAGCTCTCAACTGAGCATACAAGCACGTCGCTGTCCTCGAATTGACATCGAAAAAGCCAGCAAGGGACAATCATCCTCTTTGTACCAACTGGCTGTTTTGTCTCTCTTTCAGTCTCGCGTTATACTCAAAAAGGGAGTGTAGCATTAGAACCTGTTTCTGGCAGAAAACGAGGCCTTGCAAACCTTTGCAAGAACCCCTGACGATGTTCATGCAGGGGCTTCACGCTTGGCTCACCACGTCTTCAGCATCTCAAAGCTCCCAACCAACGTGCCCATCAATCGCACCATTGATATAATTGCTCTTACTAACACGAACTTATTGGCATTCGTTATGATCTATTGGAGGCCTGCCAGATCTGCGTCCCTCTCCAGCCTTACCCCCGTGTCAAGGCACCGCTGCTCAGGCGCACTTGACGATGCTGCGACGTGAAACGACTCACGATCTTCCAACAGCTTCGCCGCAGATGTCAGCGGGAAGTAAAATACAGCCGGAATTCCTAGGCTCAGAGACAGACTTACTGGAAAGATATATCAACTTGATCTGAGAATGCATCCTTCCAGCTGCCCAGCGACAAGACAAGACATTTTTTGGCGAGTTGGATCGTGAGAGCCCTTGCTAACATGAAGGAGGCTAGAGCCGTGGCAGGGGGCTTGGCAGGGCATGGTCGATAAACTTCCCGCACACTGGTTCCCGCTGCGGGTAATCCATAACATTCCCTTCAAAAGTCTAATGCGTGTCGAGGTTGCATCGCGCAAGCACTCGAGTGCTGAGCACAATTGACGATCAGAAGAGAAGTGTTCATTAGAAAACTAAGTATTCCTGTCCTAGGTGAATAATTCCGGACCTGCGTCGTAGGTCTGAAGATAATGGTATCCTCAAAAAGTTCAAGTACCCGACGCCAATAACTCCCAAGAGCCAACGAGACTTTCATAATCGACACATCTTGATTATGGAATAACTCATTGACATTATATTTTAAGTGAACACACGAACCGCCCGCCAGTGGCTACGCTCAAGAAAATCCCTTCGGTTCAACGACTTTTGGTGACGAAACCTGCACAATGTCATGCTGGACTTCAATCGGGCCTGGCGGTTTCCTCACCGGCCCAGAATACCTCCGACCCGCCTCGATGTGCGTTTCCACCATCGGGGTCTGGTCAGCCCCGTATCCACCAACATCTATCGTATCGTGTGGTTGCTGACGGAACATCATCGGCGAGGGCACGCTCTCGCTGTCCGTCTGGTTAGTGCCTTGGATCGGCAGCGGTGTGTCGCGGCTCGAGTCGGTGTGGCTGAGGTCGTAGCTCGCAGCGCCGTAAAGATCGGCCTTGCTATCGGAGGAATCGGGTCTTCGCTTTGAGTAGCGGTTCGGGCTGCCGCCTGTGCTGCCTTGAGGCGGAGTGATGGCAAGTTCGACATCGCGGTGCTTTGAGGTGCCGGCGGTTCTGCTGGAGCCGTAGGCGTATTGTCCTTGGTATTTGGAGGACTTGGTGATGCGGCTTGAAAGAGCGGGGATAAACTTCGATACCAGGGGGCGGAACGTTGGGAGGCACGCGCAGGTCAGGCCGCAGCAGAGTTCGCCGACAGACCAACCGGCTGTCTCGACGTTTTCCCAGGTGAAGTCTTCGGCTTGATGAAGGAATCGGATTCGGATAAAAGAAATGGCGCACGTGCTATCGACACGGTTAGGTGTTGTCATGGATTCACCATCGGGATTGGAGCACATACAAGAATCCAAGGCAGAAGATACCGACGAGAACGTACTTCTGTCCAGGAGCGAGCTTCAAGTTGCCAATGACTGGGAGAGGCAATACAAAGACGAGCAGGTCGGTAATGATATTTCCTGCGGCGTTGATGTACCATTGGGGGTAGTTAGGGATGCAGGTGCCTTTGACGTCCTTATCCCAGAAAGTGGGAACAGGAGTGCAGATGAAGATCTCGACGAGGATTTGTGAGATGCTCCAGCCTCCGACGAGAATCATCGCAGCGATAAAAACCTTCTTCATCTTCTGGATGGCAAGTACGCGCCAGTACTGGAAGAGGAAGGTCATCTTGATGCCGGCTAGTGAGGCATTGTAAAAGACGATGGTGATGTAGAAAGTCTATTAACTGTCAGGAATCTGTCTTCGTCAAATATCGAACATTGATGAGTATCGTACCCTCAAGTAGGACTTGATTTGATCCTCATTGAGGAAGTAGACGTGTGTGCCGAAACCATTTCTCGTGTCTTTTAGGAGTCAGCAATGCGCTCGAGACAACAGCTGTGACTATTACTCACTTATCGCAACGGAGAAGCCACAGGCAAATATTAAGAACTAGCACATGATATGAGCATGATGTCGAGGCTATGTGAAGGCCGAGGGTGGTTGCTCACAAAAGTGAAGATAGCGGCACCGTCATCGATGCCGAACTGTCGAAGCAGGAAGACTCGGGTGTATGTTCGTATTGTTACTGCGAGGAAGGCGACTGAGAGTACGAATGATGTGACGCCGATGATGAGTGTTTGCCGACTGTCGTTCGGGTTGATACCAGGAGGAGCTTCCATGATGCTTGCTTTTGTGACGCTCTAGCAAGCGCTGGCGAGTCCTGGGAGGAGGTGAAGAAGAGGAGGAGACCAGGTCGTGAGCGAAAGCAGCTGTGGCGGGTCTGGCATGCAAATATCTGGTTTCGTCTATATGGTTTGCGCTAGTCAAGCTCGGCGATGGGCAGAATGAACACAAACGTGGCGGTGGGATAGACAGACGGGGAAACAATGGGATGACAAGTCACCGAGGACGTTGGCCTATCTTTATCCACGAAGCTTGGCTATCTTCTGCCCGGGCCACGGGGTTTCTCCTGGATCAAAGGATTCGATTCGGACCCGGATCTCACTCACGTCTGAGAAAGGGGAAGAAAGGATAGAGGGTGTGAGACACTACACCACACGAGGCAAACCCGCAAAGAGTGCTACACCACAACGAGCGCAAACTCGAGGCCCGCCAGGTTTTGCCATATTCCGTGTCTCATATGGGTCTAGCGTGGAGAACGTCTGTAGGGATCGACGGATCTATTCCCAAGGATCCTCCTCTGGTCGATTGCCTTTTGGAGCCTTTGGGGATGGCCAGGAACCGTGCGCACGGTAAGACATGTTGCGAGAATCAATGGGGCGAATTTAACGGTGGTGGATTTGGACGATGCCACATTGACTGGCCCTTTGAGCGACGACACTACCTACGACTACTTGGACCTGTTGAATTGGATGTCTCGTTCCCCCGCCGGAACACAGCCGTTCGCCGCGGCGGCGCGAAAGCTGTTGATATTGATGTTGACGTTTGGATGAACCTTGGCCACGCTCTCTTGCGGGCGGGATGTGGGAAGAGGAGGGTGGCAGCAGCACCGGGCAGTGGACGGTCTGCGGTGTTGCAGCACCGTTTGTCAGCAATGCGCCTAGGGTTCCAGGGACGCAACGGTATTATTTTGGTCGCGGCATGTAGGACGGTCATCTCCCGTTACGCTGGCATGGTGACGGCGCATCCATCTGCCTCTTCCCACGAGCCAGGGCCATCTTGGTACGGCATCTTTGCCTTCTTGGAGGAAGGTGAACGCGATTCAGTATCACTGATAGAGAAGACTCGTGGTGTCTCAGACCACCTCCTGGCATGTGCAAGTATGGGTCTCGACATGGAGCGGGCCTTGGTGGACTTGGTGGCCTGCCATCAAGCTGGAGCAAGACGTCTGTGTGTTGACGAGATAGCCCAATGATGGCCGTCTCGACATGGTGACGACCTTGACCCGCGGGTGTCCGTAGTTGCATACCGTCCCTGCTAGCCGTTGGAGAGCGGCCGGGCTAAGCCCATTCCGAGGCCCGGTGAAATGAGGAGACTTGACGAGCATCGCGGGGATTTTCTCAGGGTCATAGCTGACTCGCATAGGGACGTCCCAAGAGCGCGACTCTGGTGGTATTCTGTATCGACGATCGCCGCTGGCGGGAAGTCAAATGGAAATGGGCTAGTCGGTAGGCACTCTGCTGCTTAATAGCAGAGTTTGGTGAGGATTAAAAACAAGGCTGATGGTCCTCCAAAGACGCTATTGTTCATCTGATCCGGGGACAGACTTTGGTGGCCGGAATCGGGTGAAACAGAGACAGCATCTAACACTACGGGCCGGACGGCGGACTTTCACTGCTGGAGACGATAAACGCGCGCGGGTTGCTCCACGATGCGGCACTGCAAGCGGGCTGAGGGTCGTTGCTGGACTGGGGCTTCGTCTAGCCTCCCAAACTGGCGTCGGGGGTTACCTTGTTGGCGTGTGAGACTAGGGTCTTGTAAGTCATGCCATCGAATGACTCTCATTCAGGGCACGCAATGGAGGACGAAGGTCTGAGCGCAAAGCACTTTGTCCTCGGCACGACTGGCCGGACACGGTCAATCTTCGCCAACGCTGTTTTCTTCGGGCAATGACAAGAGATTCTTCAGCGAGAATCTTGATAATCTTGCCCAGTTGCCCAGGACCCTTGGTGATGCTATCCCCCATTGAGGACAGTCCACAGCGGTCGCATGGGGAATAAACTTTGGCCCATTGCCCGCTGATGGACCAGTGGCGCTCGTCACAGCTGGAGATCGGCGGACTTATTGGCAGTTCTTCAAGCCTGCTCGGACGCCATGATGTGATGAATGATGTGATGACATGCGCCTCTTTGCTGCTGGCACGGGGGCACGGCCCCGGTGTCAAAATGTCATGCTCCAATCCTGCGTTACTGCAGATAGTGTTGCTGTTCCCAATATGCTTCTCGGGGCAACTTTATCGTCCATCAATGGAACAAAGCATGGCGAGAGCACCTGGTGAAGGAGGGGTGCGATTACCCCGCCTACCATTGACTCTGTCGCCTATCGAAGAGCATGATGTCTGGCATGTGCACGGCCATCATGTTCGTTGTTGTTTGCTGCCATATCGCTCACTTCATCTCCATCGGTTCAATGCCATCCATCCCACTCGGATTGCAAGCGTGTGTGCACAGGGCATCTCGTGGCCATCATAATGAGATGGTGACAGTTGCATGGCGTCGGGGAACTGATCCTCTGCAAGCTCAATCACACCGGATGACGATATACAAACTATTGGGCAAGTCGGATGAGCATCCAGATCTCGCGAGGCAAGCTTCTTCTGGTGGACATTGCGCTCCGATGTAAGCCCGTCCTTGCTTTCTCTCAAAAAGCCTCACGAAGAAAAACGGGCGAAGGAGGTCAAAGCGACACACCGTCTGAATCCTGCATCCGGGCCGCACCGTTAAGGGTTCAACGGCTCAGTTGTCAAGAGAACGGTGTGTGGACTGTGGCAAACAGACGAGCGTTGACAATCTGGGATGGCCATGATGTCCGTGTTTGGTCTCATGAAATCGAATTCGCGATAGTCCTCCGTGGAGAGGATCGCTTAACCCCTCTTGCACATAACTCTGAAATCACCAGATTTTCTGGTTCAAGAGTATCTGAAACAGCCTGAGATGTCGCACCGGTGACTAAACGTGACTGCAAATCAAGCTGGTACGGCTCCGCAGGTGAGGGGCAGTGTGCGGTGATGGCTGTGTGATTGTGAAGTGAATGAGTCGCTCCCCGGATCAGAACGTGGGAGTCAGGACTGGCGATGGCGTCTGTTCCTGCTGCCCAGGACGGGGTTCGACCAAGACCCTTGGGCCCACGTGCGATACATGAACTGAAGCAAGCGCGGATTGGCGACTCTTGAAGCTGTAGCTGTAGACACGGAGATGTGGTTCCTGCTTCATCGATTGCAAATCAATCACGAGTTGGCAGGGTGCTCGTTGAATCGCGAAAACGACGATCCATGGCGGACCTGCGGAGATGTTCCCACTGAGTAGAGTAATAAGGTCGCAGGCAGCGAGCCGAGACGCAGCATGGTGCTTATCTCGCACAGAGTCGCTTGCTGGCGAAACGGGTTGCTCCATTATTTGCCCTGCTTGCAGTTGCCCAACTCCACTGTCCAATCCTGCTGATCATTTTGACGGATCTTGGTTGAAGTCGGATTTGCAAATATCACAATGGGATACGGCGGTTGTTTCTTGGGACGCATCTGCTGCCCTCTGTCATTTCTCACATGCGTATGGACACACCCTGCGATGGATGCGGCGGTAGAATGAGGACACCGAACTCCGTAAAGTTGCAATCGCACTAAATACGTGCAGAAATGCTGCTTCTATCCGCTGGTTCAATTCACCCATGTTGGTAACTGGTTGGTGAGTGGTTGGTGCCTGATTGTTACTGAAGAGAGTGCCGGGATATCCTAAAGAAGCGCGGTGGTAAGCAAGTTACGGCACTGCGCGAAGCTCCAGTAGCGCATCCGTTGTAATTGCTGTTATTCGGCACTGATTGTTGCTCATCTTAGACGAGTATGCTCAGCGTCATCTCGCAATCACCGTTCAAGTGCCGCGGGTGGGTGATCCGGGAGTAACAATCATTGTCCGTCCTCATTGCCGGGCATCAATGCCATCATCACGATCCGAGGCTCCCCGGTGAATCTAGCTTGACCGATGTGACATTCTCGGTAGCAATGCCTGGCTCGCGGGCTGTGTCCGTGTCCTTTCGGTGTGGTCTGTGATAACAGTGGTACGGATGCCAATAATCAGGCTGGGCTCTTCGCAATCAGCGGGTCATCGTCCTTGATTACTTGCACGCTTGAGGAAATCCAGCACCGAGGAAGCAACCTAATGACTCGCAGACATTGGGCAGAAGCCAGCAATCATGTTAAATAAGGAGAAATGCCGCAGCTTTTGATGTCTTGGGCCATGCGACGCTGTGCTGACAGTGCCCCTGGCATGTGCATCCATAGCGCCTTACGGCGCCCCTAGCCTTTCTAGCTTTTAGCGGCTTCTGTTAATGAAGGCTGACGACGCGGCCAGCTGGTTGCGGCTCAGGAGAAGACTCGTCCGAGATGCCGGTTGTGGACGTCGTTTCAATCGATTTTGAATGTATGTCGTTTGGGCAGCGGATGGGCGAAAGAATTATCTACATGTCCAGCGCACCGGAGTTCAACTGGATAAGGCCTCAGTAGGTGATGTTCGCATTCACTAATTCAGTCGGAGGACCCCGGCAATTTGTCCGGGGGCACTGACATCACCAACGCAACTAAACTGATCTTAGGTTTAACTCTCTTTCTTTAGCAGTGCTGTCAGTTACATACACTTTAACTATCCCGTTGTTTGTGTGTAGCATTCCGAGTTTTGTTTTTTTCTGCTTCCTGCTTCCTACTTCTCAGCAGCCTCTTAGATACCCCACAACAGCTGACAATACGAGGACAACACTGGTGGGACAAACTCGCGATCCTGAGGTGGACCTCGTTCGTTGACCCTCAGAAATTGGAATAACGCTCCGATGTCGCAACAGCTGGCCGGCTGGCGCAATGGTAGCGCGTCAGCCTCCTATCCCATCAGGAGGTCTTCACAGCTGAAGGTTCTGGGTTCGAGTCCCAGGTCGGTCGAAGAGCATCACAAGACGTGCTTTCTCTTTTGTTTTTTGTCCTTATTGCGTTTTCCTGTCTCGCGCCAGCGCTTGCCGTGGTCTAACACCGGAAGAACGATGCCTATCTATTAGTACGCAAGTCAGCTGGTCAGCTTAGTGCTACTTTTACCCACCACTCTCGTCCGCGCTCATGTTAGACAACTGTTTGAAAGTCTCCAACTCGAGTGGGAAATCTCTAGCGAACGAATCACTCGTGACAAACAAGTCTGCACAGTTGAGAGGCGCAGTCTTGAACACGCCAGTCTATCTTGCCGCCCGTAGGACTGTCGCATTCAATGACTGATATAGAAGGCCAACTTCGTGGATATGGCAAGCGTTTGAAACCATTCGAATTTATGCATTCATTCATCATCAATTTTCATTTTCTCCTAAGAATTAAGGAAGAACAAAGCTACCAAGGTAGTCCGCTTTGCCAACCGGGACACCCTTCGCTCTCAAGATAGCATATCCAGCGTTGAGGTGGAAGAAGAAGTTGGGAATGCCATGGCTCAAAGCCGCCTCGGTTGCGGTGAGCTTAAGTGTCTTTCCACCAAAAATAGGCCTTGTAACATCATGTCAGTATTCTGATTACAGATATGGCTCAGCAGCAGGTTTACTCACAACTCAACCTCGGAGCTAGCCTTGGCGTTGACAGTGGCGGCGTCGACCTTGCTGAGCAAGTCGAGCGTCTCCTTGATACGCGCATGCAAGTCCGCAAAGGTCTTCTCCTTGTTCTCGAAAGGCTCCAGCTCAACACCGGTCAGACGGCCGATGTTGGTCTTGACAGTCTTGGTAGCATTCTGCACCTGGAAGGTGAGGGGAAGCTGGTCCTCAATGATGCGAGCCTCGGCGTAGGTGTTCACGTCGACTCCATTGGCCTTGGCGTGCTCCTCGGCCTTGGTGAGAATGTGTTGGAAGGTCTTGAGACCCTTGGTGAAGGTGGGGATGGTTGCGTCGTAGACAGATACAGTGGCCATGTTTGCTGTAATTGAGGGAAATTTGGTGATGAAAGAGGGGAGGAAGTCGGAAGGTTCGGGGTTAGAATGATGGGTTTATTTATGGTCAAGGTTTATGTTGTGCATGCGCTGAAGTCGTCCGAAACAATGACGGTTCGACAGAACTTCAGACCATCTTTATATCGCGGGGAAGTTGAAGGGCTGTGATTATCGAATACTGATTTGTAATGGCGTGCTTGGTAAGCCTCAGATCAAAGCGTATGCAAGCCAATCTAGGAACAAGCGGTGACAGTCAGGCACAGTGAGATCTTACGCAGATCCTCCATTATCATTCGACGTTGGTGTGTCGTGATAGTCTGGGGATTTTACGAATGCCCTGATCTGTCCTACAGTGACAGGTGCGGCTTGGGGTTGTCACCATCCTGGTGGAACGTCACGTTATCAGCTGTCAGATGGCGTCATCGTTTGGTATCAGGAACACTGCGATATCGCTTCAACCTTGACAACATTACATGAAACTTTGCATTATAGACAGCCAATTGACAATGCGACGCTCGAATCACGTAAACATGAGAGAGGGGAAATCGGATGATGCCACCGAGCTCGGCCATCGGTACCGAAAGCCTTCGCGATGATACTCCAGGTTACCAACTTTCACAGAGATAGGCACCATGAGATGATGCCACGCAAGACTAGCCAGAGTCTTCGATAATGTCTTTACTGATTTTTCGGACAGAGGATCGCGTTGTGTCGCGAATCTTCTACCGGGCCATAGCCAGTCAAAACACTGCATCAAGAGCGGACTAATATCCACGATTCGAATACCTTACTTATCTTACACGGAAAGCAATGCCTGTTTCAGTCACCAAGCTTTTGATAATAACTTTCGGATATTTTAGACAGCTGTTGATCAGGTTGGAATATTACCTTAGTTAGAAAGTCGGCCGCGAATGTGACTTCACAGAGACCAGGGGAAACATGCACGTATTTGTATCAAGCGATAAAGATAAAGCCAACATTCAAGCCGAATGAGAAAAAGCAGCTCGAAGACATGTACCGAAGCTGTCAAAGATTAAACCACTTCGAGCTCTGTGGATATGAATCCTTTGCATGCGTGAAGTATATGTGCTTCGCATGCCGGCAGATATTCTAGCCTGTCGCAAGATAACTTTTCTCCAGAAGGTACACTCAAAATGTCACCCATAGTTGTTCCCAGACCAGCACCTTCAGATTAACCGTTCTATACCGTTCCTGTGGGTGCATGATGCCGTTCTGACCTTCGCGGGGCAGGGCCGGCAAGATGTGAACGTCTCCTTTGAGCATCGTGTGTATGATGCTCAATCTATCATATCAAGACGGTACATCAATTGGCAGACTGGGCTCGGTGTTTCAAAAGGAGAATGGAAAGGTTGCGCGTATGCGCCTTGTTGAACCATCTACCCGACAGTCTTTCCTCTCTCAGAGCGGGCCATTGTCTGCCGAGAAGTCACGTTGAATAAGCTTTGAGTTCCATTTGACAGGTTCGAGATGTCTGGAATACATAACGGGTAACTTCATCGTGCGTAATGCGCAAAGTCTATCGTTGGATGCTAGCCGCATCGCGGAAACACATGGGGAAACCGCCGAAATCATATTTCATTGCCGCGCGACAAAACAGCGAAGCAATGTTTGCTGAAATTGGATTCGTCTGATTACCAGCCGCGTTCCGAAGTTGCATTGATTGAATATCAGATGTTACCCGGTATGCCGCATCGCGCGGCTGGTTTATTCTTGACCACACAGCCCTATCCGCCGATCGCTTCACAAAAATTCCCTCTTTGGTGGAAGGTGTCTGGAACAATTTGTCACTGGAAAGGCTAGAACCCCGGGCTAAAACTTCAGACGACAGCTAATCAGATTAGTACACATCAACTGGGATGTGCGGTATCACAATTCGACGAGCTCACTCACCATACGGCTGAGCCATCCTCAGGCGGGCCAACCATGTTATGAACACAAGCTTGTAAGGCAATAAGTGTAATAAGTGTAGAGACCTATGAACAGGCTGTCGTTGTGAGATAGAACTTAGAAATGAGTCGAAATTTTCTGCACTGTTAACAAGGATATTATGAACAGTATAAATTGTCTGCCTTTCTCTTCTATAATGTAATTCATAAACACGATTCTGTGCTTGCCTGGACTTCACGCTTCGAAGAGACGGTGGAAGATGTCCCCGAAGTCAAGAGGCAAAATAACTTGCCAAATAAATTGTACTCCAAGTCGCCAGGTTCCATGAAAGTAAACGCAAGCTGGAGCTTGATGAAGGGGTTACTTTCAAGCCCGACGGATGAATCCCACAACTGGACACCTATGGGAAGCTGAGCTACACTATGGGCATGAGACTTGTGACCATGTGAAGTTCCACATGACAGATAGGCCGGATGCTAAGAGACTCAGAATCCTATAAGGAGTGTGGCAAATCGTCGCCCGAGTCCATCTGGCCCAGCAGATTTAAAGCAACTTTTACTCCTTGAAATGAACGATGGCGTATTGGTGCAATTGGAACCCTCCGCTATCAGCCATGAGTGATGTGCTGAGAAAACAATGCCACACGCTACTATTCCTGAAGCCTAAGACTCTGGGCTTAATGACTGTTATGGTAGTTGAATAATGATCTGGATCTGTTACAGAACCCAGTGACCATACTGGGCTGGCATCGCATTGTAGCAGTTCCTGAACAGTGAGAGCGCAGGCCGGAGAAACGTTTTAAGGAATATATGGGTGTGAAGGGATCATTCAAGACCTTCGATGATGATTCTTTCCTCAAGGTAATCACCGAAGCGTATCCATACTGTACACCCTCAGATTTCGGACTATCCTTAGCTTCCTGTATGTCATCCATCTTGGAAACCTACGAGAAACGGCAACAAGGTGGCAGAAGTCCTTGCCAATACAGAGCACCCATCAATATTGCCTGTCGTCTTTGAGTCTTTATAACTACGTCTCTCAAATAGCATTTTGTATCTTTGAATCTCAGTATTTTTAGGAGCAAATGTGAAGACTAGTGACTTCCCCCACAAATCAGATTGGTTGTATCATACTCGACCGACTCCTGATGAGATTTAAAGACTTCAAAACATAAGGTTGGTTCAACTGTGATAGAGCGAACGTCCAATTCGTCAAGAGACTCGTGCAAGATATTACATCATAGGATCAAAGTTTACGGATCGATTTTGATACAAGGAGATCCGATTGATCGCTTCGACTTCCGAAGATCAAGTTAAGAAACAAAGACATTGACCTCATGCCCATAGCTAGAAGTCAGATTCAGACAGTCCACTGAGTATTAGATCATAAATTCAATCAAAAACAAAATATTTACCTCGCCTGGTTGCTACTGATTCCACGCTCTACTGATGATTGCCATTCTCTGTTGACTAGCGCTAGCAGAAGGAAGCGCTTATCTCAACTTCAATGTAGATCTGAAGTGCGTTTAAAGATATTAATACAAGTTCTATAATCCGGGATCGGGCTAGGATATCTGCCAGATACAGACCAGGGTTTAATCTGATTGTCTCTGAACCATCTGGCGTCTCTCACAACTTTCGAGTTCTGAAGCTATGGGCCGGGCCATGAGCATCTCGGCCGAGATAAATCTGCAGTTTGAGAACAGCCTTAGCCAAGGCTGTCATAGTTCTGGCCCGCCGGCACGGCGATAAAGGCAATTTGACGATGGCAGATGAGACGTAAAAACACCCAATGACATGCCCGAGAGGGGATGACGCACGCCTCCCATCAGCCGTGCGTTTTACCACGAGGAAGTTTGAGCATTGCGTAACGTTGTTATCTGCCCGGTTATAGTTCTCAAATCCTTTGCTAAATCTCCTAAAACTTACCGATAACGATGACAGGATCATCCAATCTTTTACTCGGACTGATTGGACAATCCGGTCGGGCATTTTGGTGTCGGTTTCGTCTTCATGTTGCTGCAGAAAACTGCCTTTTGTCAACCATTCAAGAATGTTTCATCCAGAGACCTGCAGGGGTTGAACCTTAGGCAAACGTAAATCTGGGATGGAAAGTTAGTTGATCCTAAAGACGCTTTTGCGCCTGCGGAACCGCTCCGCGACATGCGTTGTTGATGTTGCGGGGAGATTAGTGAACTAAGCCAACTTTCGTGGAAGTGATTGGATCAAGATGTTCAAATGGCTTTCTTTGCAAATCTGCCAATCGGAAGCATCCGCCATGGTCAACCATCACGATGTGCACAACCAAACAGTCGGGTTATCCGATGCTGGACGCTGGATGGCTCGGAGATTGTGGGCAGTTTTCGAGAAGAGTTGAGTTCTATCAAATCCGACGCCAGCCTCGTGTGAAATAGTCATCCAGTCTGCTGACATACGCCAGCTCATGCCTTGATGCACTCAATGACCTGCATCTTCTTGTCCATGCCATGAATTCCTTCCACCTTCAAGCCTGCCCGTGCCACTAGCTCTGCCCAGTCGTCCGCGGTCCGTTCCTTTCCTCCAATCTCCAGCATGCCAAAGTCGTTCATAGCGGCCAGGGGATCCGGAGGATTCGACATAACCATCTCACTGATGAGAACTTTGCTGTCCGAAGCCATGGCGCCCGAGAGCTGCGTGAGCATCTTCACACAGACGTCGTCGCCGTAGTCATGTAGGCACCGGCGAATCCAGTAGATCAGTGCGCCTGCATAAGTCAACTCATGTCTGCAGCGGGAATGATGGAAATCACTAGAAACTCAATGACTCACCCTTGACAGGCTGCGGCATGTGGAAATCATGCACTTGAAGCTGGACGCCCTTGAGCTCGGGCTCCGTCAATGCGGCCACCTCCTCGATGATCTCGTCGCGATCCTCCAGGACAACACGCTCTGCCGGAATGAAGAGGTTCTCGTTGAGGATAGCCTTGATCGCGTGACCTTTACCGCCGCCGACATCGACGAGAATGACGCGATCTTTGTCTTCCGCAAGCTTTGACTTGACCCAGCTGAAGTCGTACATGCCAACCAACGGGATGAACTTTTGCAACACATCCATCGCTGCCATGAATCGCTTCATGCGCTGGGGATTTTCCTTTTGGATCTCCCATATGTCCCTGTCGGGCTGGCCGTGACTGTACGCATGAGGCGTGTGGAGACGGGTAACTGGCTCGCGGCGGCCGTACTCGATGAAGTATTCAGGCAGCTTCAAGGCTGGGAGCATGTGCTCATCGAATCTGTAGTGAGAGGTACTGGGTTAGCCGATGAAGATAGGCGCCGGAGCAGTGTTACTCACACCATGGACAGAAGAAGGCCATCGGGGCTTCCTGGGAGATACTGGCGAGAGAGCGCCGTGTGCCCGACTTGATCAGTTCCATATTGGCGCAAAACGCCGCTCGCGATAGGAACCCAGCAGATGCGTCCTAAGGCAAGTGTCAGATGTCGAGCTCTGGTAGCAGCTTAATCATCAAGAACATACGAATCAGCGACGTCTCTGATTTCACTTGCTTGGCAAGTTCCGAGAACGAGATTGTGCCCTGTTCCGGGATGGCGGCGAAAACGCCCCAATCAATGCATAGCCGCAGTGCCGTGATCTCTACATTCGCAAATGCCTTCTCCATCCAATCAGGATAGGGAGTTCGGACCGTCTTGAGTATCTGCTTGGCGATTCCGGCAGCGGCAGCATTCTTTTCCGCGTCGCTGGCGGGCGAAGTGGCGATGCCAGAGAGCTGGGAGGCCAGGTCCGTGAGTGTTTCAGTGCAGGATGCCATGGCGATTAGGCGATTACGATTGTTTGAATTCCGAAGGTCCAACTACACAGAATAGTGATAATGTAATATCGAACAGGAGATGCTGATAGCAGGCGGCGGCGGCAGTTATCCTTCTTTTCCGGACGTTTATACTGCAGTCAACAAGGTGCGCCTCCAGGCAGCAAATTGCGAAGAAGGAAAGTTAGAAGCGAAGACATATTTAACCTCTCTCAAAAACAGGCCATTTTTGGCTTCTAGCTTCTGTCTCGCCGCTGCTGCACGAAATCACCGAGCGGATTTCCCGAGCTTACTGACGGACTTACAGGACCGAATCCGGGCCGCCCGAGAGACAGCCCCGCATTTCACCGATAACGCCGCCGGTGGCCGGCCGTAGCGGAGCCGATCCTTCTCGGTCTTTTGACATGGAATGCGCTGTCAACTAAAGTGAAATGCGAGAAACAATTAGCACCGGCCGAAACCCGAAAGGGCCGAAGGAAGGATCTTCCAAATATCCACAAAATGCCAGACCCTCGAGTCGATCAGGCGCCCCAGCCACCCAGGCTCCATTCAACTGACAGGCGAATCGCATTCCGCGGACTGGTCCGCCTTATGGGAGGACTAGTTAGTCAGTCGTCATCCCATCTTTGTATCTTGCTGCCGCACCGAATCAGCGAATAATCGCACTCGCATCGGCAACTCTGCTGTTAAACGTAAGAGCTGAAAGAAGGGGTGGAAAGGGCCTGAGAACGGCACCACGGCAACAGGAAGTGTCAGACAGATTCCTTCTCGAACAAATCCCGCCTTCTGTGCAGCGACGCCAGGAGAACGGAATGGCCGTAGCTCCGCGACTCTGCAACTTGACACCAAACCGCGTTTGCCCATTTGCAAAACCTCGTTCTGTCACTATCTGCCCTCGAGTTGACTCATGGGTTGCCAAACTAGGAAGGCGGAGGGTAAAGGGAACTCAGCGACGTGGTCCAAGTTATGCGTGGCGCCCGTCTTGACAGGGCCTGGGTGACAGGAACCGATTAGGCCAACACGTCGCAAGTCTTGGCAGCCGCTTGTCTGGTGATCCGGCTATCCTCCTCTCCCCGTTCCGTGTTGGATGTTTGGGCGATGAACCGAAGGGCCCTGCGTCGCCAGATGTGGCTGCCAGCCGATCATCCGTGTCATTCAGCTTGGCTGGATGTTGGTTCCAATATGCCATACCGGACTACTACGCCATACGACATCATCGCCGCCTCTCCCCATAAACAGCCAAGACGATGCCGCATATCCCCAAGACAATAATCGCCGGTCACAACCAAGACAAACAGGCTCCTAGCTAGGGACCCTTTTTCTCTATTCGCGGGGGATCGGGAGGTTACTTCGATGACCCCATCTTGGCGCGGTTGTGAGCGGCATCTAGAACACTAAGGTTAAATCTAGTGCTGTCGTGGAGTAGAGCCGTGAGCCGTGAGCCGCCAGCCGTGATGAAGCTAAGCCAGGACTCCTGCGTAACCCATGCGGCGATCCAGATGGCGACCCCGTTTGAACCTGTTTTGAGGTCATTCCCGGCTAACCGACGGGCACCCTCCTGGCGAAGGTTTTCTCCCCCTCACTTCCTATTAAGGCAATCCATACGCATTGCCTCCACTGACGCGTGTGGATAGCTGGGCTGAGGGCTCTGGGCTTGGGTCATCTGGCGTGCCATGTGTCGATGTCGTCGACGAATCCATGCAAAAACGTTGGGCGAATGACAGATGTCGTCGCGCTTGAGGCTCCTTGACTCTCTGACTCGATGTCGTTAGTGCGGAGAGCCGAAACTGGCAAACCCATGAGAGCCTCAACCCTGCTCTCTCCCACGTTGCCACCAATACCCGTTGGGCATTCCTGGGCCGTCCGACGAATTTCTCCCAATAACGTCTCACAACGTCCGTAATAAGCGTTGCCGCTCGGGCATGGCACTCCTTGCCGATCTCGTAAAGGGTAGTTGCACTCGACCTTCTGAGACGACACGGTCGAGTTTCGTTTCATCTGAACTTGGACCAAGAAGCGCGCACGACTGACTATTCTGCTCTTGTGTTGGCTGCCCCCACACCAAACGACACAACGCAAATTCACACACACCAACTCTCTCTGCACGATGGGCCCTCCGACATGGCGCAATTCTCGATTCGTCAAGCGGCCCCCGTGGAGACGCCATGGAAGCTATTGCTGCTCCCCTCAACTCTCAACGGCTAGGCCAAGAACACCAACTGACTTGTCGAGACCGGCCTAACGTGGCACGTCCTCCGTGCCCTCCCCCTGGCTCACCAAACAAGGGAGGTCTGTCGAACCACTTGAGACGCCCGAAAACAGCGCGTTGCTCGTTCTTTGCCTCTGCCTTCTGGCAAGGTGCGATAATAATATCCACACTCGATGGTTTCTTTCGTCTCAGACTTCGGAGGGGCTGTGTCCATCCTGGTTCGCCTGGCATCCAGCATCCCCCGTCGCCTCGATCGAGGAGGGTGGTTTGCTGCCGAGGTGAACTCACGAGATGAGCATGCCTGTGGCCCATGAGGTCAGCGCGCATCCATCCGGTTTGTATATTATGCTGATAGTTCCCGCGATCATTCGGGGATGAAAGAGACACATCACCAAACAAACTTTGTCGGCACAGACACATTCAACGTTCTCACATATATACTCCCGGGTTGGAGATTCACCTTCAAGGTTCTTTTTCTTATTCCCCAATTCCACATCTCTTACCGTATTAGCAGAATCACTCTGGATAGTGAATCAAAATGCAGCTGACCAAGACTCTCATCTTCACCCTCATCGGCACGGCTTTTGCCCTCCCGACCACGAACGAGAAGCGCCAACTCGCGACGATCCAGGGCGCTGTCACATCCGTTCAACAGTCTCTCCAGAAGCTTGATACCGCTGTGAAGGTACGTGCATCCCAACGTCGGGCATATGCAGGTGCGGGATCAGAAGCAGCCGTTTGGCTCATCTTCCTACGCGCCCGCTCCTGGTAAATATCAGATCAGTCAGATTAACACGAGCAACCTGCAGGCTGCCAACGACGCCAGCACCGTCGCTGCCGTCCAGACCGCCGCCACAGATGTCCAGTCTGCTCTGACGAAGGCTCAGACCGACATCCAGGGCGCCCAGGCCCTGCAGTTGCAGGAGGCCCTCGGACTCCAGCAGCTTGCTACCGACCTCACCAGCACCGCCACGACGACCGTTGATGACTTGATCGCGAAGAAGGCCACCTTCGACCAACTCGGTGTCTCCCAGGTTGTCGCCCAGCAACTCACCGCTCAGAAGCAGGCCTCCGCTGGTCTCGGCCAGGCTATCGTCTCCAAGGTTCCCGCCATCGGCCAGGGCATCGCTCAACAGTCTATCGACCAGATCACCGCCGCTATCGACAAGGGCATCCAGGCCTACGGCGGTGCCGCTGGCGGTGGTGCGTAAACCACCCCCCCTACGTCGCGCGCCGCGTCCCCTCGCTCTCCCCCCCGTCCGCTCGCTCGTCCGTCCGAAGAGAACCGTATAATCGAATACTAACGAATGTTTCCAATACTCTCCAGCAACTCCCGCAACTCCTAGCAAGCCTGGTGCTGCCCCCCCTGCTTCTGCTCCTGCTGCCTCTAAGGCCCCTGCTGCTGCCCCAGCTACTCCCAAGACACCCGCTGCTGCTCCCGCCGCTCCTAAGGCCCCAGCTGCCGCCCCCGCTGCTCCCGCCGGGGGCCTCGAGGGTCTGCTCGGTGGTCTCCTCGGCGGTGGTGGTGCTAACGGTGCTGCTGGTGCTGGCGGTATTGGTGCTCTCCTTGGAGGACTTACTGGTGGAGCTGGAGCCGGCGGAGCGGCCGGTGCAGGTGGTGCTGGTGGACTTGGTGGACTCGGTGCTCTTCTCGGTGGACTCGGAGGTGGTGCGACGGGAACCGGCGCGACTAAGGCGAACGTGGTGGATTTCTCAGAAGACGCGGCATCGGAGGATGAAGAATAAAGTACAGACCGGGATACTCCTTGCAGCTTAGTTAGCCTGTTGCAAATCATCATTGTTGGATCTTTCATTACTATTCTGTCTGTTCTCGGACGGCGTCTAGCGTGAATCTTGTTGTCTACTCTACTTCCACTACCATTCTCTGGCTGTTCTCAACCTGTCAACCTGAGAAAGCGTGTGTTGAAGCTACATCATCTTCTCATCATGAGGGGGTGGGCAGTAGTGAAACGTTACTAGCGGGTGATCTTACGAGGCCCGGCGCGATCAGCCTCACAGTCAAGTTTCGTAGATCCTTCACAGCCCTGTAGATGTGAGCCAAGGTACTACCCCAGATTTTCAGATTTAGTCCCGCATACCACCCAAAAGTCGCCGTGTTACGCCCCGAGTGATATCAGAAATCTGTCGATCCTGGGGGCTGAGAATCGATTTGCCACGCGGGGCAGAGACACATGTGCAACTTTGCCTGTGATGCCGCGGCCGAAGCTTTGACCAGGCAGGCCATTCAACACAATCATCACATCCCAGTCTCTCAACAACCACAACCCATCCCGTCAGAGGAGTATTTGACATGATGATATTATCTGGCGTCTTATGCCGTTCTTGGGCCCCGCATGGCATAGGTCATGACAGAACTTTCCCCGCGTAGGATGCAAACTTTCCATTGACACAAACCAAGGCACTATCGCGACCAACCCATTCCACGTCATTGCCTCCATCGCCTCTGTCATGTCTGTCATGCTCTCAAGACAGCCTCCTCGCCACGTGCTTTTACCGACCGCCGCCAAGCGCCGGTCCTTTGACATGGTGGCTGAGGTCTAGCCTCCGCCGAGGACACCGGCGACTCTCCCGGAACACCCCTGCATCAGCCTAGTGTTACATGGAGGTCCATTGAAGCAGATACTGACAGGGCCACGGAAGCCGGGGCCCCCGGTCGCCCCGGGTCCCGTCGGAGCCCTAAGAACCCACTCACCTGGTGTGCCAATCGCATCTTGGTCTGCCAAATGTGTCATTCGATTCCGGGCTGCTCCAAACACTTTAAGCCCAGACCAGTGATCCATACGACGGGCGGTCTGGGAACAGGAATCGACTCATCGGAAAGATCCAGAAACGAGACTCTCGTGATTCGCGCATGGGCAGCTGAGGCCTAGTCGAGGCTTAGGTGTCTCGTCGAACTAAGCGACGTCAAATGATTTGGCAGGATCGATATCAACATCGGATTAATGTCAAAATCATGTCCTTGATAGCCAGTATGAGGTAGTATTCGTCTGCCCGCTAGCGTAGGAGCGATGCCTTGGTCAAACTGGTTTGCTCTCACGATCCGCATGACTTCCCATTTTAAAGTCGGAAGACGGACAACTTGATGTTGTTTCCAGATGGCAAGTTGAACATGAAGCATCATAGAAAGTTGTCTGTAATGGACTGGTGATCGGAAGATCCTCAGCCGGTGCCTGATAGATTGGGCTGCTTATCAGCCGGAACATTCAACTCAACTTAAGGCATCATGCTGGACCCTCGTCCCATGCGTTCATCAACCCCAAAAAGACCAGTTCAAGCGAAAAGAGCAGCAATTTGTCACTACTTTAGAGCTGAGATCCGGATTTTGGCTATGAAGCAAGTGTATCAAATTAGAAATCATACATGCATTTACCCCCGCAACGTTGTGTTCATCCGACGTCCTCGGCTACACCTTTTCAGCTGCCTGGCTTTCCTCAGCCTTTGGTACTTCCTTCTTTGCATTCTGCTTGACACTCCGCCATTCCATCGCCAACGCCCCAAGAATCGAGAGACAGGTCAAGATGAGTCCAAGACGGAAGACAACACGCAACGACTCATTGTAGCCAACCAAAACGGTCTGCTTGACCGAAGCTGGCAGATTTGTCAGGGACGTGGCACCGCTGCTCTCGATCAAGGCGGAATTGAAGCCCGGGACCGACGATAGGCGCTCAAGAAGCTGATTGTTGAGGACGTTCTGGCCCACGGAGATGAAGATGGCACCCCCAAGAAGTTGAGAGAAGAACATGAGGGAGGTGCCGATCGGGACATCCTTCTTCGGAAGTACAGTCTGAGCGGCGATGTTAGGGACCTGAGAGGCACAACCGGTGCCGAAGCCGTACAGAATCTGATATCCGATCCACTTGGCACTGGGAGTATCCAGTTGCAGGGTGTTCAGGAGTCCAGCGCCGACGCTCATGGAGCAGACTCCGATGATGAGGAACGGGGTGTAGTAACCGGTTCGGCGAATGAGTCCTCCCGTCATCAGCGACGCAACAACCATGGAGAGCACCAGTGGGAGCAGGCGAATGCCTGATTCCACAGCGGAGACTCCTTGGATGGCTTGGAACCAGATGGGCAGGTAATAGACTGGTACATGTTAGTTCAAGGTATGGGATATGTAGGTCAGCAATGCTTACTTATGATCATGTTCTGCGATCCGATGCAAGACGTTGCAAAGACACCTGCCAAAATGCTTCGCTGCTTGAAAACTTTGGGAGGAATAGTTGCTGTCTTGGGCAAGAAGATCTGGACCATAACAAAGCCAATCAGAAGCACGCAGGCGAGTACGAGAAGCGCAACAATACGTCCGTTGTTCCACTGCACGCGATATTAGTACATAGCCGCCGTCAATATGAACTTGTCGCGACTTACAGCATAGGTCAATCCTCCCCACTGCAATGCTAGCAGCAGACAGACGGTTCCTGGGATAAGCAGCGAGGTACCGTAAAAGTCCAACTGCGCCAACTTGGCCTTGGTGGAGAGCGTGCTTGCCTCTCTATCGGGGAGCTTCAAGAGGAAGATAATCACCAAGGCTGCGACTCCGCCGAAAGGAAGGTTGATATAGAAGCACCATCTCCATGTAAGCCTTGTTGTGAAAGCACCTCCAACCAAAGGCCCAATGATCGAGGCGATGCCGAAGACAGCGCCGAACATGCCTTGGTACATGGGTCGCTTGTGGAGAGGCACGGCGTGCACGATTACAATGATCTAGGCGGAGGCTGCATTAGATGGCGAATTTCTTACTAGGAGGGGCGTATCTTCCAAAGCACTTACCACGCCTGTGAGGATTCCCGCCGAGCCAACACCTGCCAGGGCTCTACCAAAGATAAAGACGTCGGAACTGGGAGCGGCACCACAGATTGCGGAACCAACTTCGAAGAGGAGTACCGAGACGAGGAATGTCGCCTTGATGCTATAGAAGGAGTATATTTTGCCGAAGAGTAGTTGAAAAGCGCAGGTTGTCAGGAGGAAGACAGAGCCATACCATCCGACGTCGGTTACGGAGTCGAATTCATCGGTAATCTTAGGAATAGCGGTCGTGATGATCAATCGATCCTGGAAGATCATGCTGTTAGCTGATGGCATTCTCAGTACAGGAGTATCTTCAAAACCTACGAGTGAAACCAGAAACATGCTGATGAAGAGGGAGCTAAGAATCAGAACAAGACTCAGCCCTGAAGGGTATTGGACGTCTTCGGATTGATTCATCTTGGTGTGGGTTGCTTCCTGTGTTTCTGTTGTCATATCGGTGTCTTCGACGACTGGCTTTTGGTTGGGATATGTCGAATCGTCAGATTGTTGCGCTGACGCATGGGATTCTGTGGACTGGTTCTTTTTGAAGAACATGACGCAGATACGAGAGGGGGATGTTGCTGTTGATTCGTTGAATGGGTGTTCTGAGTGGAACTCTGAGGCACAATACTGATTGAGAGAACAGATACATCATTAGGATGGCAAGTTGTGTCTTTATGTATATTGATTGTGTTTCTATGGACCATGATATTCTCGGGCAGCCTAGTCGATGTCCCGAGAAGATGAACGGCATTCTATTGTATGATTGGCCTAGCCTGAATGTTGAAATGCCTTCGGGCCCGAGTAATCCAAACGGGGCTAGCGCATATCTTGCTGAGTATCCGCATGGAACGGGCCGGACTCCATATTCTCTATTCCACGGTCAGCAAGTCTCTGGCTATCGCCAATCTTGGTGCGGGTTTGCACCGGACAAACTACGGAAATGTTTGCAGGTCAATCCGGCGGAGGATCTGATCGTCACCCCTTGTCCACCCGGAAGGAGGTAGCGCCATGACGGCCTGAGCGTGATTGGTTAACCGGGTCCCGAGAAGGATTGCACTAAGCTCGTTTCGTGGCCGAATCGCCCGAAGCCACATCCCGTCATCTTAAAGACTCTTTTGTCCACGGCCCTTCATCGTTATTTCCCTGCGTTACTCAAGACTGGCATTTAGCAATCTCATATCCCGAGATCACGATTGAGGTTCTCCGACTGCTCACCGCCCATGAGACTCACGCTGACAAAAATGGCCTCCGGATCACCATCACCACACAAGCCCGCCTGCTCTATCTGCTCACGCCGTAAAGTCAAATGTGATAAAGGGGACCCCTGTTCCAATTGCCTCAAATCACAATCTCAATGCATTTACGAGGCTCCCGCCTTGCATAGAAGACCCCGAAAGCGGGCCGCCGACGATGAACTTCTCAATCGGTTGGCCGCTTACGAGGACTTGATGCGGAAGAACAACGTTGACTTTGCACCTCTGGCGCATACGTGGATCCCGTCTAAACTGGAAGCCCAAGTTGATGAGCCGGAGCCGATGCGATTCAATCCTTTGACACCGGCACTAACCAGCCCGGGCTCAGCAGTTGGTCGCTCAGATAATATCGATACTTCGTCAGGAGACACAGAAAGGCATGTCCACAACGTATGGTAGCATTGCCCCTCCACTAACTCTTCAGTAGATGTTCATGGTCAAATCTCAGCCCAGAGGTATATCAGTCTCAAAGACTGCGACCTTTTTAGTACCAAATCTAACATATTCATCAGCTCAAGTATCCTCCCATCTATGGCGTCTGCCACAAAGACGATCCCATCCTGACACCAATGCCGTCACTTCATCAAATGTTCTCCGCCCAAAATACCTCACCCTCCCAATCTCATCCTGAACCTCAACACATCTATCGACTGTGGCAAATCTTCGTCGACAACATCAACCCTCTCTTCAAGATCGTCCACATCCCAACCCTACAACAACGCGTCCTCGATGCAAGCTGGAATCCCTCTTCAGCACCTCAGCCCCTGCAAGCAACCATGTTCGCCATATACGCCCTCTCCGTCACCTCAATGTCGCCGGAAGCCTGCCAAAAAGCTTTCAACGAGAGCAGAGTCGCGTTGATGACGCGCTACCGCACTGCAGCCTTCCAAGCCCTCATTGAAGCTGACTTCCTCACGACGAAGGACTTTGAGGTTGTCCAGGCTTTTGTGTTGTTCCTCTTCATCAACCCCGAGTCCGAGCTGACGGCTACTCTAACGGCCGCGGCCTTGAAGCTATGCAGAAGCCTGGGCATTCATCATGCCAAACCAGATCTCAAGGTATCCTTCTTCGAGAGGGAGATGCGTATTCGGGTATGGTGGCAGTTATACGGACTCGAAGCGCGGACTCGCGCTTTGGGAAGCCCAGATTCGAGGTGTCCACCGTCGAGAAGCGAGTTTGGCGATGTGCGGTCGCCCTTGAACGTCAATGACGCGGATCTGCACCCCGAAATGACCGAGGCACTGATCGAGCACAGCCGTCCAACGGAGATGATGTGCGTGCTGATGAAGTACGAGGTCTTCAACTGGATTCGTTCGACACCTGCAGCATCGCTGGTCTTCGAGCATATTGCTCAGAGCCGGGCGAGAGACAAGACCATGATGGAGGTAGAGAGCAAGGCTATCAACGAGATCGAGGGCATCTACTACAACAAGTACCTGAAGGACGTAGACAAGCGTATACCGATTCATGCGCAGACGTTCAACATGGCGAAGCTGGTGATTGCTCGGATGAGGTTCAAAGTATATCATCCCAGGTGTCGAAGGACCGGCAACAGCGACGATGTTGTTATAAGTCGAGAGGAGAATTATATGTTATTCGAGTTAGCGATGAATTGGGTTGAGGCGGCCGAGGCAGGTTTGCGAAGCAAATTCTCTGCGCATATCTTCACTCACATGACATCCAAATGCCACATCGACGCCTACATCTACATCATCAGCGAACTTCGGTATAGATGTACTGGAGATCGAGTGAAGAAGGCATGGCAGTCTATTGAAACACTCTACGAGGAGTACCCAGAAATGTTGGAGTCGAAGAGTACTTTCTTTGAGGCCTTGCGAGACTTGACCCTCGAAGCTTGGGAAGCTCATCATAACGCAGTGACTGCAAGCCAACGCTTACGGGAGCTGGAAGCTACGCCTCGATTCATCCAGACCCTCAGGGATAGAGCGAGGGAAAAGATGGAAACTGAGGCGCAAGCGTCAATGGCTCCCAATCAGCAAAATCTTGATAGTCTCGGGTTAACGGATGACGGGAACTTGGATTGGGACTATTGGAACAATTTCTTGAGCTTGTGAAGATCTCGTTAGCAGCAATCTTTTTGATCGGAACTGAGCCTCTCCAACCCGAACCTCTGCCTAGGATTACCGCCAGAGCTGTGCGGGTCTACCATTTGCATGAAGTTGTCGCACTTGACGCTCAAGCAACATCAAATCATGGACGTATTGTCACAATATCCACATGCAGTCACGGATAGAATAATCTGTGTCCATGAGCCTAAAGTACTTCCTCCCAACGATTTCTTCACTAACGCTCGAAAATGTTTCTCCTAGTGCCTGCCTGACAAACCATGCTGTCCTTTGGCTTCAAACACTATCAGCAGACCTTTGCAACAGATCCACAACGTTAGCTCTGAATGCTTGCTGCAGCTTTAGATCTTCTTTGGTGTCATCGACAACCTCGAAGTCCCCTTTCAGACACTTGAGGACGACCTTCTGATACTTGTCTCCCATTTTAGCTCCCAAACGCTTCTCTGCATGCTTTATAAGATGCTTTTTGATGGCATGCGGGTCGCGAACTTTGGAGAACCCTGACTTCTCGAGAGTGAACACCGGTTGCCACAGCCCTATGGTGCGTAAGCAATTTTATTCAACTCACTTTGGTTCCAAAGCAACTACACATACCAATCTCAAGAAGCACTACGCCTAGAGCATAGAGGTCATGGATTTTGTTGAATATCTGAGTTGGATTTTGCTGTCGCTCCGGATGACGATAAATATCCCGAGACAAGCATGCATCGGCGTGCCCATGTGAGAGATATTGTTCTGGGCGGCTGAATTCAAAGCCCAAGAGCCAAGGCTCTGATAAGTCAGATTGGTTCTCTGGAGGTGAAACGCTCCCCTCTGAGTCAATCCTTCGAAAGAAGAGAATATTTTCGCTTCGAAAGCTCTTGTGGACCTTGAGGGCGTTAAATTACAATTTATCAGCTCAAATGATTGAAGGAGACAAAGCTTGGAATGCAATCATGAGATGCAGACGTACCCATTTCACGAGATGCAGTTGCGATATGCATCTAGAAAGTTTGGCGGCCAGACAGAATCGCTGGCTCAGGGATGGTGGGTGCGAGTTATTTGCAGAAAGAATGTCCAGGAGACTGGTCGGATGGGAGTCGGCGGCTTCCGGTAAAGAAAACATGTATGCGACCCTGTTTTGCTGCATTTGTCTCACCCAGCCATGACAACTCGGGGTCCTGAACGCAATTTCTTTAGGCTGGTGAAGAAGATTGGCAAGCATGTCGACAAGGGTGCGAGTCCGATCGTCTAGCGGCATGGGTACTGGCGATTCTGGAGAATAGGAAAGATATTCGACAAGGTACGCCTTGTCTTCCCAGTCAAAAATGCCGAATTTGCCTTCAAAACCTTTGGCATTCTCGACACATCCTCGCAGGGAGGGTCGTTCATCTCGAGACTTGTGGCAGTAGTTTGGTTCTGGCTAATGGTCAGTTGAAGCCTAGCATCGACGTCAAAGCACAGAGCTCTAGAGTTGTCATCGGTTTCGAGGCGGTTAAGATGTTGAAGATTGACGCCAATTGACGTTCCGAGACACCATAACTTGATGCTTTCGTGAATCCTGCCGTTCAACTCGCTAAAGTCTTCGATGATAGTTCCAACCCGCTTCTTGTCCATAAGGGACCACTTTATGCGCTGGAATGACTTGGGGCGCTTTAATATGGAATCGCCGGAGCTTAAAGAAGTGCTACTCGGAGCGGGCGAGATGGTTGACATGAAGTTTGGTTTCGCTGGTGACTGAGGGTCTTTCCCCTTGATGTCGGATTTCTGTCGGCGATTGAGAAGCCTGTAGGCCTGTTCCAACACATCAGATGCCTGCTCAAGGAAGACAAGAATCTGGTCTTGGACATCTTTGTCGAACTGTTCGAACAGCGACTTGCCCCCGTAAGTCTTTGGTTCTCGCGTCAGTTAAGGGCAACGCTCGATGGTATTTGTATGAGCTTGGCACTTACGCTGGAGAGTTCGAATAAGAGCAACTGCAGAGCTCTGGTCCGATTATTCTCGTCTCGTATCTTGTTCTCCAGTATTCTCGTGTCCTAAGGTACCCAATGAAGTCGGATCAGCCAAACAGTCAAGGGCTTCTGCTGGGCCTTGCTGAAGTTCTTACCGTGTCGAATTCTCGATAGTCGGACACCAGCTCCGCTGTTCGGTTACCGATCTTCCATAACTGGTCGAGCACAGCAATCGTCAACCCTGCAATACTGAGAGGGTCCATGATAGTTCCCGCTTAGATCTTCGGGAGTTGGGGCTACGAAGTTCTTGAATGCTATAAAATTTTCAACGCCGCTTTTCGCATTCAAAATTGAGGGGGAAGTAGACAGCCCTGATTTTAATTCCACCAGTCATCTCGTATTTAGTCAGTATTTATGTAGCATGATGTCTGCGCCACGCTGTGTGATCTGGTCTTGGCTGGAGGCATGCAGCCTGATTCCCAATCCCTCATGTGACTAAAGGGTGGGTGGGAGCCGGGCAGCCTGATTTCGCGTGAGGCAAGCAACAGGTTCGCTGCTTTTCCCCTCTCCATCCGCACAAAAAGAGCAGGTCCAATGCGTTTCGGCCATATCTCCTTGCTTCTTCTCGACTTTGTGTGACTGGATTGATGATGGCGGCTTGAGAAACGACATCTTGATCCTCTTCGTCCTTGAACCTAAGCGATCTTCGACGTCATGAATTGTCCGCCGGCGTCGGTCAGCTCAACCTTGAGCTGGAATACGTTCTTGTCTCGAACATCTGTTTCGACTCTGACCTGCGCGGCTTTCTCGGAGCACCAAAACCAGTCGGTCCATGGGCTCGAGGATGTCATCAGGGCAGTGGGCTCGCTTCATTTACGCCGCTATGTTTACGAGGACCTAGCCCGAGAGGAGATTCTCGGTGAGGGGGAGACATACCTGGTAGAGAAAGCAGTCCAGGGTGGCAACGTTGTCGCCATCAAGCACCTGAAGATCAGCAGCACTCCAGACGAAAAAGCCTTTCGCCGGCGGCTCACCGCAGTGACCGTTGAGGCGCAAATCATGAGACACTCACCACTGAGAGTCCATCCCAATCTCCCCACTGTTATCGGCTACGGTTGGAATGTCCGGGGCGAATTGATCATACCTTTCCTGGTTGTTGAGTACGCCCCGCTTGGAACACTGAGAGAGCATATTCAGAAGTTTCAGCCGCCGCTTCCTGATGTTGAAATTCTCCTTGGCGATGTTGCGTCAGCTCTTGCGGCCCTGCACGTATGCGGTATAGTGCACGGCGATATCAAACTGGACAATGTACTGGTGTTTCCATCATGGGATCGTCCTGCTAAGGCGTTAGCAAAGTTGACGGACTTCGGTCACGCGCTCATTCTGAATGACAACTCGAAGAAGTACGACGATGAAGCAGTTAAGTACGGAGGTACTGCTATGTGGGTTAAAACATTGCCTTTCTTCAAGAAAGATCTTGAAGCCTCTTGGCTTACCATGTGAACAGTTACAATGCCCCCGAAGTGAGTACCCAAGACGTTTTCCCAATAGACCGAACGGAGGTTTGGAAATGTGATATATGGGCCTTCGGTGTTCTAGTCTGGGAGGCTTGCATCGGAGGGGAAGAATACATCAAGTATCTTGCAAAGAGCGGCGATGTCGTAGACACCTCAGGCAAGGGTTCTGGCATCAGCGCAGCTGAGATGCTCCGCCATGCAAAACTTTGTCTACCCACGGGGCAATTGGGCACTGCCATATTTCTTCGGATTGTACTACACAAGACTATTCAAGAAGATCCTTCGAAACGAGCTGCAAGCATGCGGGATCTCACTCTATTCACAAGATGGAAGTATGCACACTGTCGCCATCTATCCCATTATTGACCTCAGCTGACAGATCAGTAATGGTAACCTGTTTGGCCTCGAGGCTGATTTGGCTCTGCACTTTGAGGTACCTACGCCAACCTACGAAGTATGTTTTTCGATTTCACATAACCGCTTACCTCCATAGATAAGCAACTGACTTCTAGTAGATGTTTCGTCTAGATGCTGGGAAAGAAATTCGTTGGGATCACCAACGAAAGATATTCCAGGGTTTTGAGCACACACATACGAACAATCTGGCAAAACAGCGTGGCCCTATATTGTGGCAGATTGCTCTCTGCTATTATGTCGGATTCGGGACCACGAAGGATGCTCAAAAGGCACGCGAATACTCTGAGATGGCCAAGTCAGAGTTTCACCCACTTGCCATGACCTTCGGACATTTGCTCGATCCTCCTAATATCCGCTCGCCAACATCGCCGGAGGAGTTCAAAGATCGCAGGCCTGCTACGAGTCAACACAAGTTACTCAAAAGCAATGCCAAGCCTAGTAAAAGCCTTCTTTGACGGAAACTCGCCAATGATATTCAACCTCCTGTCGGAAGGCATCTCCCTGAGCACTTGTGCCGTTGACGGATGCAGTCCCTTCCACTGGCTGTTCATGTTTCAAGATGCAGCCCTGGAAGACATAGTCAAAAGGCTCTCTGAAACGGCGGATCGACGTTTAATAAATCTGCCAATGTGTTCTTCAGGACTAGTTCACGATCAGTGGCCTTTACAGTTATCAGGCAGTCCGCTAGCTGTTGCCATATCTGTCAATAGTCTCCCAGCTGTTAAGGCACTTCTTTCCCTTGGAGCCGATCCGCTTTCCCCTGTTTATAGTTACGCACAGTTTCCGAAAGGGGATTTTCGATCTAGCTGGACAGCGTTTCATATTGCGGCAAAATACCATTGCAGCGATATTCTTGCCTATTTACTACAGCAAATGAGGGCCCAAAAGCGCACAATTTCAAGCATCAACTCTCTTGCCTGTGTTCTTAGTGCATCAACCGCCCTAGAGCGTCTTGCTATGCACGGGCAAAGCCACACTAAGCAACTGGATGAGACAGTGCGACTTATCGGTGGGATCCGGCCTCTTGAGGCTATGGACGCACATGGAAGAACTGGCCTTATGATGGCGATTGATGTCGAAGACCATCAAGTCATTGAGGCTCTTCTATGTGCCAATAGAAGGCTTGTGAAGATCCCTTTTCGATCACCGAATGGCTTTGATGTCTTCACATATCCCATCCACTTTTCGGCTCAAATCGCTGCCCGGCGCGATGTTCCCGAAACACTGACTATTCCCAAATTACTCAACTCACGAATTGATGATCCCAACTCCGGATTGTCCTTCCGAGATAATATGGGGAAAACGCCACTTCACCTAGCTGTCACTGGGCCTTCGAGTGTTGTCGCCTTCTGGATCTTGGAAGAGGAGATTGGACTGATGCAAATTGAGGATGTGTTGGGACGAACCCCCTTGCATTACTGCGCATCTGCTGCTAACTTCGATCTGCTTCTTAAGCAAGGCGCAAGTGTTAACCATGTCGACAAGAGTGGAATGGCTGCTCTTCATAGGGTTTGCTATCTCGGAGCAACCGATCTCGTCGCTTGTCTCTTGGAGTGGAATCCTAGAATGGACCTCAGAGATAAAACCTATGGAACACCACTGCACTGTGGGGTTATCAGCGGCTCTATTGACGTGGTAATGGCCTTAGTGGAAAAAGGTGCGCCACTCAACGCTGCCGATGCGAATGGAAACACGGCCGTCCATGTCGCGGCTAAACTCGGACGACATAATATCTTGCGTCTTCTAATTCAACAAGGAGCTGATATCAGCTTACAAAACACCAACGGGCGAGATCCAGAGGCCATCGCTCTTGACGCAGCCGACAACGTCGGCATTCTAAGCATCCTAAACCATAGGAGACGAGAGTCCCCTGAAAGCCCGTTGATCCTTGACATCGTCGATGAAGACACGAAAGCCTCTAGTCTTGACAATCAGGTCACAAGCAATGACTCTCCAGACTTTCTCTGGGATGAAGATTCGAAGGGCGCTGCGGAGCAGAACGAGTTGATGAGCATAAGGCAGAGTGCTAATGACGACCTCTACACATATGAAGAACAGCAGGAGGGATACTATCAACGGAAGAATAAATCGAAAACGCTTGATCACATTACCAGTACTGTTCTACGACATTCCCCAAGCCTGCGCCAGAGTCGCAGAGCAGTAACGGCTTTGGTAAAGCTGCTTTCTGTCTTCTTCGATGACATGATATGGCAACCGAGTATTGCCAGCCGAATGATCGAACTCATCGCTAGGGCAGCTCATGAGTTCGCATGTATTGTGCTCTTTCATTTCGAGGAGGCATGTCGCATCCAACAGCGCATCAAAGCATGGGTTGACTTTTTGACCAAGCATGATGGAATCCTTCTGGAGAACAAGAAACAGCTGGATTGGTTTTGGACCCATATGGAAGGAAACGATCCGGTCAGTGTACCTGATCAGGCGGACCAGAAGCTAAAGTATTGGCCGAACAAAAAGAGATTCGGTGGTGGAGTCTTTCAGAAACAAATACCTTTGCAGTCCCTTTTACGTTACACGGAGGAAACGTTCACTCTCAAACCTGCTTACAGGAGCGTACGTAATGTGCAGGACCGGAAGAAGTTTGATCTTCGCAATATGGTGGAGAGTTGGGAAGAGGAAATAGAGAACGTGGAAAGTAGCCGCGATGTGGAACGAAGGCGAGAGGTAAAGAAACAGCGGGAGGTAGAACGAAAGGAGGCGGAGAAAAATGACCAACTTGTGCGGGCATTAGAAAAGCAGGAAGCAGAAAGAATACGGAGAGCAAAAAGAAAGCTGGAAATCTCAGAAAGGAAAAAGGGGAAGTTGAGGCAAGAGGAACTTGGGCAGGACGAGCGGAAAGAACAACGTCAGCCACAAAAGCCGAAGCTGGAAGATCTACGGCGTCAAAAAGCACATGAAATGAGTTACTCCGACCATGTCAACCTGGCGATCAACTTGATTGCTACTTTAGTGACGGATAGAAAACCTCAGACGGTATTTCCTGGGAGACTGAAGTCGGACATCGAAAACATGGCGCGATGGGAATTTGAAGCATTGAAGATGTGTGTACCCAAGTATGGGTCCCTCAACTGTTTGGGGACATTGTTCGACTTTTTCCCGCAGCTCTCGGGGCGTTCATGGCGGGAAGGCTCCTCCCGTAATGACCTCAAGTGGAAAGATGAGAAGGCATTCCTATTCTTCCGGGAAGAGCATGAAGATGAACGGGCTGCTCGAATTGAGTTCTTCGCCAAGGTCCACTCGTCTTGCACCCGGAGAATGGAAAACGAACAATCTGACGTTGACGATGTTGACACCGAAAGCGACAAAGCTTCAAAACCATGGCTTGAGAAGGCAAAAGAGGAGTTGAAAGTGTTCAAATCAGTTTGCTGATGGGAGTCCGTATCTCGTGTTGACAACTTGGGGAGAAAAGGAATTCAGAAATTTCATGTGCAGTCAGTCTTCAACATAAGTACCGATAGCTTCCAAATCTATCTTGGTGCCGAAGCTTAGGGTCAAGGGCATGGCCGGACTGGTGACACCTATGAGGCTTTGATGACCCAACAACAAAGGCGGGTTTGCTATTATCCGACCTCACAATGCTAGACTGAGCAGTTGGATGTTAATGTTATGTCTCCAGGATCAGACATTATGTTACCGTAACGAGGCGAGACCACGCAATCATAGTGAGGTTTTCTCCTGATTCACCATATGCTGTGGGATAAAGGTTTCTTAGGATACAATTGTTTCAAGGACACCATAGGCATTTTAATTAACGTCTAAATCATACAACACTTGATAATACGCACTGTTTAATGTGTACAGTGCTGGAAATGATTTCGTTGTCTCTTTCCTTTCGTGATCAAGAGGATTAGTAGGGTCTATCGAAGTGCGCATTACCTCAATTGATGTCCGCTCTCACCGGTCGACTTTTTTTCGGTCGACTTTTTTTGAGAGTAAATGATGCTAATTGAGGTCCATGAATTGTTGAAGATCTCCTCAAAAAACACGAGTCATTATTTGTGGTTCTCTCTCCTTGCCTTGTCTCACTTGAAGATCCCAGCTGAGACTACAACGGGTCGCTGATGATTCTGCGACAGCCTGGCGATGCGAACAATTGCAGCCAAACAGAGCAGCAACATTATACCTCATCGACAAAACACCAAAGTTCCGTATCAGGTTACTACCAACATGTCTATGTTACATAGAATCTGACGAAGCGCTATGCGCTTCAGAGCACCATTCCTCATCTAGACAATGAACCGCAGCATGCCACAACTCAGCAACCTCCTTGGCAGACCCTTGTCCACCCCGCAAAGAGGGTCCCTCCCACATCCCCCCAACGGGGAAGATGTCAGCCGTCCTTGGAAGCTCATTCGTCGGGGGCCCGGCGGCGCAGCCCCTCGGGATGGATTCCCGTCTCCCCGTCATCCCCCGCATGCACACTGAATCCTTCGCCGCCCCCAGAGATCGTCGTACAATCCGCAGCACGTTGACACGTCCGACCTCATTGAACTCTAACAATCCTTCGAGTCAGAGTCAGTATTACGAGTTCTCCATTGTTTTCTCCGTATCTCCCTAAAACCTGAGTGCTCGCTTCCGATGGCCCTTAGTCAATAGCGCAGTTACACAGCAGCTTGCATGCCCCTAACACGCATCCCGGCTTCGACCTGAATGGTAAGGCTAAACCGAAGAAGCATTATGACCCTTGATAGCTGCAGCGATTAGCAAATACGCCAACATCCATTGGCCATACAGACGAAAAAGCCCCCTGTCTAAGACACCGCGTACGAGGTCTCTACCTTGGCCTGCTTCCACGATGCAACGCGGCACAGCTCTAGACACATCACCAAAGGACACCCTTCCCCGCACCCGATGCACCTCGTCCGCCCGTCCGCCTGGCGCAGCTGTCGGCCGCCATCATCCGTGCGGCCATGTGCCCCAACAATGGGTATCAGAACGAGAGATCAGCGCGCGGAAGTACTGCGGAATGAGAGATTTCAACAATGTCTGGGCGCGTTTTCGTCTCCAATGCAGCTTTGGCGGTGCGTAGTAGGCATATAAAACCCAGGGTCCGCGATGTATTTGCTGCTGCGGTCTTCGTCCCGACTTTCTCTGGCCCTGTTGTCTCTTTGATCCATTGAGAACCAACCCTCTTTTGTTTTCTGCGATACCGCCGCAATGGGCCTTACCAAGAAGCTGGCCGACGGCCTCGATGAGGTGGACGTGATCATTGCTGGAGGTAATACCGGAACTTGTCTCTGACGACACGAGCAATTGCTGACATTGGACAGGAGGAACTGCAGCTTGCGTTCTCGCCAGCCGCCTTGCGACAACGGCACCAGACCTCTCAATTCTGGTCATCGAAGGCGGAACCAATAACCGCGATGTCCCCAACGTCGTTCATCCGGCCTTTTTCCTCGACCACCTTGCTCCCGACAGCAAGACCGCAATCTTCTACCAAGGCAGCCCGTCGGAGCAGCTGGCAGGCCGCAGCCCCATTGTTCCATCCGGGGGCATGCTTGGAGGCGGTTCCTCCATCAACTTCATGCTGTACGTAATTTTGCCCATAATTCCGCCCTTTACCCCACGAACACCGTACCCAACAGCTCGTCAACGGTTTCATCCCGCCCCCAGATCCGAAATGCGGGGAAACGCGGCATATGAGATCGGGAAGGGGGAAAAGTTGGGGTAGCTCGAGGCCTAGCTCCAGACGATCGGCCTCTTTCTGACTCTGCTTTGCCTCACGAGACCCATTGCTGACGAGTCATACTCACAGCTACACGCGCGCCCAGAAATCCGACTTCGACTCTTGGAAGACACCCGGCTGGTCAGCCCAAGACCTCCGTCCGTACATCAACCGCTTTGAGACGTACCATGGCAATGGTGACCCGACCGACCATGGCAAGATGGGCCCGGTGCACATCTCTTCGGGAGGCTTTCGGGTTCCGGGTGCCGAGGACGACATCCTTGCTGCGGCGCAGCAGATGGGATACTCCGAGATCCGCGACCTGCAGAACATGGAGGCAAACAATGGCTTCGAGAGGTGGATGCGTTACGTCTCACCTGAGGGAAAGAGACAAGATGCTGCCCATACCTTCTTGCACCCGCTCCTCGAGGACGGCAAGCACCCGAACCTCCACGTCCTGGTTGAGTCCAAGGTCGTGAAGGTCATCTTCGACGAGCACAAGCGTGCCGTCGGTGTAGAGTACACCCCGAACCCCGACTACCAAGCTGTCCTGAACACCACAAGGCACCCTGTAAAGACCGTGAAGGCCAAGAAGCTCGTTGTCGTCTCATGCGGTGCATGCGGTACACCTGGAGTCCTCGAGAGGTCTGGTGTCGGTAACAAGGAGGTTCTCGCCAAGGCCGGCGTTCCCGTTGTTACCGATCTTCCCGGCGTTGGACATGACTACCAGGACCACCATCTCATCCTCTACCCTTACAAGACAGCGCTCTCAAAGGATGAGACACTCGACGAGATCTTCAGTGGACGCATAAGCCACGAAGATGCGATAGCACAGAAGCACAAGATGCTGGGCTGGAACGGCGTCGACATTGTCAGCAAGATTCGCCCAACAGAGGAGGAGATTGACACCCTTGGCCCTGAGTTCCGCGCCGCATGGGACAAGGACTTCAAGAACGACATCAACCGCCCGCTGATGCTCAGCGGTTTCTTGCATGGGTAAGTCTCCAGCCTATCTTATCTTCACTTGAGAAAACTTGAGACTGATATCCTACAGATTCCTTGGTGACCACTCAGGCATCCCAGTAGGCCAGTACACCACCGGCGCAAATTACACCGCCTATCCCTATTCCCGCGGACACATCCATATCACGGGGCCCAACGTCTCCGACCCGCTCGACTTCAACCCCGGCTTCCTCACGGACGCCAACGACATCGACTTGAAGAAGCACATCTGGGCGTACAAGAAAGCCCGCGAGATCGCGCGGCGCACAGCCCTCTACCGCGGTGAAGTCGCCGGCGGCCACCCTGCCTTTGCGCCTACGTCAAAGGCCGCACTCGTGGACGACGTTTCTGCGGATGCGCACAAGAAGGTTGTCAACATCGAGTACACCGCGGAAGACGATAAGGCAATCGAGCAGTTTGTCAGAGAGAACCTCAACACGACGTGGCACTCGCTGGGAACGGCTAAGATGGCGCCGAGAGATGACAAGGGTGTCGTCGATTCCAGCCTAAGCGTATATGGTGTCGAGAGGCTTAAGCTGGTAGACTTGAGTATTTGCCCGGAGAATGTGGGCGCGAACACGAATAATACTGCCTTTGTTGTCGGGGAGAAGGCGGCGGATATCATTGCGAAGGAGTTGGGCATTACGGTTCCGCCAAAGCTATGAGTGGAACTTTCTTCGTAGACATCCATGAGGCACTTGAGATATTTATAGCGCAGCGATAGTACAGTACACGACAAGAAATGTGACAGAGACATCTTTGATTACATATGACATATTATTACAGCTCGCGTCAACGGCCTGTACCTCAATCCTACTGGCAGGGCCGGTGAGCCAGCTGGCATTGAAGATGACCCTGAGAGTAACGATCATGGAAAACATCCTTTAGGCAATGGCGAGACTGAACCATTTCGATCAGCCTGTTCCAGCTCCTTGTAGCGTCCCTGGCGTCTTGGTATGTTGCCCATCTCAGATTCTTCCATGATGACTCGGTCGAAAGCTGTTTGAGTCAACATTCGACCAGGATGGAAAACATTCAGAATAGCCAGTGCGACCGCCATGGGCACAGCGTCAAGGCAAATCGCGTACACTTCTGGAGTCATTATCGTCTCATTCATTCCGCCGGGACCGAATTCAACCAGCCGAAAAATAAGTCGAACCTAGACGTGAGTTAGCATGTTTCCTTTCAAGACAACCCCGGAGGTGCTTACGAAGATGAGAACCAAGACGATGAAGATAACCCAGATCAGCTGCAACGAATTGGCATTCCAGGCCGAAGGCGGGTTCTTCCGGATCTTGACGTGTAGTTGCACAACCACTGCAGTGAAGATGGCGATGAAGATGAGCTGAACTATGCAACCTGCAGTGTAGAGAACCTTTCCCGTCTGCATCGATGAAGCGCTCCCCTGTCCCGATAGCATTGAGCCGCCGGCTCCCTGAACGCCAAAACAAACCAGATCAGCACCGACAAAGAGTTTCGTCATATAGGAGGCTTTGACGCGGAAGACTCTTCGGTCGGGAGGAGAAAAGTGTACGATGCGAGCGCCGACCATATAGGCATATGCGTTGATCCCTAAGAAGACGGCGATCAGTATTTGTTCGCAGCCGTACGTCTCCTGAGTGAATGACACAGATGGCTTACACAAGGGAGCGAGCATAAAGGTGAGCGATGAGATGATGTAGAATGGCAACACACGGCCATTCTTCGCTCCTAGTGTTCTGAGGACGAAGGCAGAAGTCTCCCAGACGCCGGCCATGATGATAACCCAGCAGTAACGCTGAAGCAAGATTCTGATTAGATAACAGGCCTAACCGAAATAATCGCGGAAATCGAAATGCTCTTACTTGCTTGTACATGACTGCCTGGGCCAGGTGAACCAGGGTTGACAGACCAAACAGAATGGCGAGAGCAAGGTTTCCTTCAAAGCTAGGGACATAGGGCCAGACTCCGTAGCAGGCACCATAGGGAACATGGCCATTCGAGTCCGGGGCGATGCTGATACATGCGGCCGCTGTCGTCTCAGTCGGGCTTGGAGTTACGACCAGCGTCGAGGCGGACAGTGTGGCTGACATGTTACGGGCTGTTGTCGCTAGCTGACTTCAACTTGAGAGGGGAACAAAGTCAGCTCTGGCAGAATGAAGATGCTAAAAGATGCACCTTTAATCGCCATGTATCCTCCATTGTCTTTATACATGATTACCGCCAAGGCAACAACGAAATATTCAGCTGGTGTTCATCAACACGAGCTCTTGGCGACTCCAAAACCGTATCCCCAGAGCGCGCTCCCGTTTTCCTTTTTGGGAAACATCTCCACTTCATCCGTCTAAGCCATCCCCTTACGCAGATTTCTCCCTCCTCTATGACAAACACCTCATGAAAGCCCCTGCCAGACTCAATATCTAAGCCCACAACCAATACGCTCCTCTTCGCTGCAGGAGATCTCGCCTCCGAAAGCTCAATACTAGGCCCCATATCCCCAAAAATATGCACCGCTACCCGCCCACGTTCCAACAGCCCCCTTTGCAAAGCCAGGAGAGGTCCAAAGAGGTCTTTCGGCATGAAAGATCCCCAATCATGGCTTGCAGAGGCCAAGAGCTCTAGGTGGCTTTCGATCCACGATATAATGGAGGGGTCTAAGCAGCGCAGCCCGACGACTTGGCCGACGATCCACATGAGACCCAGGTAGTTGTCATCACCACCGGTGCATGGTACTTTTTCCAGGCCAGCGATGATTTGGAGGATAATGTGATTCCATTCGTCTCTGTATGCGGCAGGAAGTGAAGTCGCGCCGGTGACAATAGCGAGGGCCTCGTCGGAGGAGAGGGCTTGGGCAGCGGCGTAACGGGCATAGTTCATCGCTGCACGGTAGGACCGGAAGGTGAGCGGTTCAATCCGCGTGCCGGGCGGTTGTGAGGCGAGCTGCTTCTTCAACCTGGATGTCGCGCCGTAGATGGGTCGGTCTTCTAACGGAATTGAGTCGTGCCAGGCATCCAGCATATCGCAAAGGCCGGCCACTTCTGTGCGGCATGATGCTTCTTCACTTTTGCTAAGCCCAGAGGAACACTTTTTGACAACTGTTTGATACAAATCTGACCAGCTCAGTATGTCATTTTTGCTAGAAGTCGTCTTCAGCAGTCGATGTAGTGATACGAGGGCGTACAGCCGTCGACTCTCAACCAGGAGCGCGGCGAGCTCATGGCTCTTGTCGTCCGATGACCGAAGCAGATCCCAAGATTGGCCAAGAGCATCGGATGGCAGGACGCGAGCAAGGTTGTCCCACGGCACACATTGGACAGAGTACCAAGCTTTGATGGGGAACCACGCGGCGACCACCTGTCTGCCTATCAGTGAAGAAGAAAGACTGCCCATGTCATCGGCAATAAGCGCGTCAGCTTGCTTGGCGTGTGTGAGACCGCCCAGATATGTCCCAAGCTTCATCTCTACAATCGACAGCACGCTGAGGATGGCCAGGGAAAGAGCCATGTGGTCGGCGTCTTCTACCGGGAAACCCTTGGCAATGTCTTGAAGAGACAAGTGGTAGAACTTCAAGGCCGTGAGTTGCTTCTCATTCGGTGCATCGCTGCCGAATTCAACAGGAACGTGCGCCAGAGCGTACACAGCTGCACGGTATGCAACGCTGTCACATCCCACGCCTTGTGAAATATCGCGGAAAATGCGTGGAAGCTGAGAGGGAAAGTGAGCGCGGAGCCATTTCTCGTCGTAGCCCTCTGCCCTGAGCTCTTCTTCCGGTGTAGCTGACAATGAGCCTGGTGAAGCGGATGTCCCACTCTGCTGCGAATTCACCGGCGCTCCCCGCTTGGCCTGCCTCCGAGCCTTCAGACGCACCGGCTGAGGATCCTCTTGAAACTTGAAGCCCGTTTGGTATCCGGCGCACGGAATGTTCGGCCGTATGCAAGTCTGACAGTGGGGCTTTCCCTCATCACACTGCATCGATTGATTAGCCTAATACATACACAATGCCAAAAGCAGTCATAAAAGCAAAAGTATCACTGACTTTGGTGTGCCGCTTACGACATGTTAGGCACCCGGAACGCGTTCTGGTGATTCTCGTCTTACGCTCGTTGGTCATTTCGCGGTGTGTTGCTCCGAGACATGCTGGAAGCGGTTGGTGATATGGAGAAAGCAACTATTTTAAGCAACAGGGGATTGCTTGAAACCTTGTCCGAAAAGATGAGCCAAGACAGGGACCTTGCTCTCGGTGTGGGGAGAACATTATTCCCGCGAATATGATGGCCGTTTTCTCCTCTTCGGAACGGAAGATTGCATCTTAAAGGCATAATAATCTAAATGGCAATCCAATCAAGTTAAACAGTGAGGCACTCGCTCATGTTTCAGGACGGCAGTAAGCCGGCGTCTCGGCGGCCGGACCGGAGCCAATGGTGGGGCCTATCGGAGCCTGCCGGGCGGTGGCTGTACGGATCCTTCACAGACGGGCCGACCGTGTTGCCTTCCGGATGTCAGATGACGCAGGGCAACACTCGAAAGATCGGACCAACTGCGTTCATCCAAAGTATCCTTCCGGATCCCTCGTATTCCCCAACGTCCAACACATCACCAACCAGAAAACAGCCTCGGCACGCCTCACTCATACCGAGCTGAACCGGCCTGGACACTCTACCGTTTTACCCGCCTTTTTAGCCCCCGTGTTGCGAAACCTTATATCACACCCTATCATGTCATGCATGTCTTGCTTGAACCACCTTGTCGTAGTAAGCCTTTCCCGTGAAGACGGTCTCACTCCGAAAACGTCCGACCTGAAAGGACGCAACAACGTAAGAGGAGGGAGATCTTCCCGCGTGGCCTTGGCACTGGCTCAACCTTGCCCCGCGCTGAAGCTGCCAAAGTATTACGAAGGCAATGCGCTGATGCTACGACCAGCAGTTGAAGACCAAAGTTTGAAAACCAAAGATGCGTAAATCTGGCCGGAGTGTATTGAACGGAATAAGCCTATTGGGCGTTACGTATGGCCATATTTCTATGCACCTCGTGAGGGCAGGAGGGGAAGTGCCATGTATTTTCGTGGCGTACCGCGACATTATCTAAGCCGCTTGTCAATTCTCGAAACATGATTCTGGGCTGCCGATCAGGGCCTGAAGTGGTTACACGAAGGCGTTTTCCCTCCCGCCGTAGCCTCCTTTGTAGCATGTTTCCATTTTCGGAGACGACAACCTCGGGACCTCCTCCCTTGCACTCAACGTCAGACATGACCCCAGAAATGGAAGAAGAAATGATGATGTACCCCGTGTTTGTGCCCGGATTGTCGGTCGAGACTGGTGCTGGTGCAGTGGCTGGAATGCAGTATATATGAGGCCCATCAGACCGCATTCCTCCCCCAAGCCAAAATCAACAAACCCATCACTTAAAACTTCCCAGCCTCGTATCAAACTTTCAAACGTTCGGTTCTTGAAACTTTGTGTGTTTCTCCCCATCCAAAAAGCTCACCATGCACGTCTCCTTCATCCTCTTCGCCGTCCTCGGCCAGCCCCTCCTCAGCGCCGCAACATCCACCATCAAAGCAGCCTTCCCAACGACCCTCATCGCCCTCCCAGCCTCGCCTCTCCCGACCATCGTCGACCCAGTCCCAGGCCCGGCCTCAACCCTGCTCTCGAGCCTCACGCTCCCCGCGACGCTAACCAGCCTCGTCAGGCCGACCAAGACGATCCACCTCCTGCCGAGCAAGACCAAGAGCTACAGCGACTGCGGCGGCTTCCGCCCCACGCCGGCGCCCGTCTGCGCGGCGGGCTTCGCGTGCATCGACGACCCGTGGGTGGGCGGCTGTGGCCAGGCGTGCGACATGCCGGGCATCTGCGTGCAGGAGATCCAGTGCGGCGGGTTCGTCGGGAAGGCGTGTCCTGCGGGCAAGTACTGCATCGACGACCCGAGGGACGACTGCGATCCCAAGAGGGGCGGGGCGGATTGCATTGGGATCTGTATTTGAGAGACAGACGGGAAGGAGGGGTGCAGATTTGGATTGTGAGGGAGAGGTTTTCTTTTGTCGTAAAGCCTTCTTTGTATCTGCTCTGGTACGATGTTGTAATATTCTGGCGGACTACTCCAAGGTGAGATTGGTGATGGACTCGGTGTGGAGGCGGCGAGTTTCGGTGAAGGGCAAACCCAAAAGGTGCGGAGGCAGCGGCGACCTGAATGGTCCTTCCCATCTTTGACCATACTATTCTCATACCTTGTTTCTGTTTAATGGCCACATGATGGATCAGATAATTCCTCGGAAAGAAATAACAAAAAGCTCTTCTCACCTGTTGACCCGAATTTAGATTCTCGTCTGCCATGAACACAATCTACCAAACACGCAACATGTGCCGTGAAGTATTCCTCAATTTTACGTTATGCGGCCACGATCGTCAAAGAAATACGCCATGCGAGAATGCAACCTACGTTTTCGAGAGCGGCTACCGATTGTGCGGCTCATTAACCACACGAAACGACTATTTCGATGATACGTTCTGCGAGCCAGACTGCTGTTACCGCATCTGCAACCAAATGTGGCGCTGCTGCGAGTGTCGTGTGCCGAATAGGAATAGACACGACTGCTACGGCTGTAAACACATCATTTGCCCGGAATGCTACCCTGGTAAGAATACCTCATATGATTTCATAGACCGAGTTGCTGATGGTTGCCCGCAGCGGAGGATCCAAAAGAGTGGGCCGCAAGGAAAAGGCGAGGCATAGTTAGAGGGCAAGAAAAAGGAACAAATCCGGAGGTCGCACCAAAGGAGACTAAGCAAGACGAACAACACCAGGAGCTTGAGGATGAAGGTTCGAGAGGCTGTCAAGATCAAGAGAACTCAAAGGTCCACGGAAACGTCGAAAATTATGGGAATGCTGAAGACCATGATGACGCCCAGCCCCGTTTCGCTGAGGACAACGGTAACTCCAACGGCCATGGAGGTCGAGAACAGACACAGCACGAGGGCAACGATTCTGGTCCTTCAACTCGAGCACTCTCTCGGCCAAGACCGAGAATTCCAATCTATGATCCTTCCGTTGACGACTGGGTTTGAGCACAAAACAGGCTAGGGGAATGTGGCAGAACTCCGGACTTTTATGATGGTGCTGGCTGTATATCAGCGGCGAGGAGAGGACGTCCAGCAAGGTGAAGAACAGCAATAGCTTAAGTCTATGAAAATCGGTCTATTTGCATTTGGGCTGCTCAAATGGAAGGGTCTATATGGGATCATGGCTCTAAGATATATAAAACGGAATGAAAAGAAGCTCACTTGCCGGGCGAGAAAGACACAACTGCCCACTTGCCGCTCCATCCCCACTTCCTGCAGCCGGAGTCGCCGCCGCCGTCAGGCAGGGCCTTCAACCTCTCATCCTCACCAGGCTTGAGGCCGACGACGACGTCCGCCTTGCAGGTGCGCAGAGCGAGGACGTTGACGCCGGAGCCGGGGCCGAGGTTCTTGATGGCTTCCGTGAAGGGCGTCGCGGCGTCCCAGTCAGCCTGAAAATGTGTCAGCTTTGTCGCATTAGTCGAGCACAGGGCAACTTACATCGCCAGTCAGCTTGCGGTAGTTGAGGTCACCCTTGAAGATGACGACCTCGCTGGCCTTGAGGTCCTCGTACAGATCCTTGGCCTCCTCGGGCAACTGCCAGAAGGGACCGGGATGGGTCCAGTAGCGGTTGGGTCTCAGGATCAGTTGCCCCTCCGCGTGGAAACGGCTCCACTCCTGGAACAGGAACGACATGTTGGCCTCGTCCGTGCTCGACAGGGGCTCAGGGGTCTTGTTCTGCAACTGCTCGTCTTCTGACGGTGTCTCGTAGAAGGGCTTGGGGGCGGCGATGGCGCTCAGAAGCTGACCAAAGTCGCCCGGCAGGACGTCCGAGACGAACCAGGGGATGGACTTGGGGTGCAGGACAACGTGCGTGGCCAGGCCGGCAGAGAGGAGGTACCCAGCAAGAATGAGGTCGACATACAGCTCGAAGCCAGCGTTGTCGAGGACGATGTCGACGCGGCGCTCAGCCTTACCCTCGGCCTTGGCCTTCTTCAGCAGCTCGTACACAGCGGGAAGGTCGTTGGCGATGATGTTCTTCTCGGAAGCCTTGCGGGCCTCGGAACCTTGCAGCTTCTGGATGTCCTCGTACGTCAAGCTCGTCAATAGGGACAGGTCGGTTGCGTTGCCCCAGAGGCAAATCTCGCACATCTCAGTGAAGAGAAGCTTCTCGGCGGCCTCATCGTTGGCGGCGCCCTTGTTGCTACGGATCTGCTCGACGATATCCTTGTACTTGGAGGCAAGCTCGACGACTGCGGGGCGAGACGAGCGGAAGGTGCTGATCTTCTGGCGGGCGAAGACGTCGTAGCTCTTCCAGTGGGTGGACTTGGCAAAGTAGGTGCTGATACGTCTGTGTTTCGCACTCTTAGCACATAATCCAAGGTTGTTGGGCACTACTTCGCCAACGGAGAACTTACCTGAACAAGTAGCACTCGCAGTAGAGCCAAGGAACGTTAAGCCATGTTGGCTCGCCGAGCTTCTTCAGGTCCTCGTTGTAGATGGCAACATCGGGGTATCCGTCGTCCTCAATTGACCTGCGAAGGTCAGCATATGCGCAGCCTAGGGGCTACCTGTATGAATCGTACGTAAGGGCGCGGTCGTGCTGGACCTCGTACTTGAGGCGGGCGATCTGCTCGACGATCTTCTTGCCCTCCTCCTGCTTCTCCTTGTCATCGGTCGCTGCGACGGAGCGGTAGAGATCGTCAATGGCCTGGGTCTGTATCCAAGCGGTCAGTTAAAGTCAAAGTGTCTTCTCAAAATGGGCAGCACAAACAATAATGACAGGCCAACGCTCGCGGGCGGTGACCCAGCCAAAGGACGTCTTGTCGCCGGTCGAGTACGGGGCTGCGGGCGCGAGTTAGCTTGGTCCCGGGGGATCTCGTCGGCGGGAGGCAGTACTGGGCATCTTGAGGTGGTGAGGTGGTATTTTGCAGCAAAGAACAACAGTGGCTTGAAGAAGAGAAGAACAATTTTTGCAGCTTCGCGTCTCGAAAAAGAGCTGCTGGAACAAACACCGCTTTCTCTGTGACAAGCTCCAACGTCCCCTAGACGCAATGGTGGGGCAGGAGCGCGGGGCACATTCCGGTACTGGCATAATCCGAGACGTGACGTAAGCGCCCCGTTTCATGCAGACTTGCAGCGGCTTAACAGATGTATTCCAATAGGCGGTATTATCTTATCGGATCTTATCTGGCGTTGTCCAATCAGCTTCATCTTGGTCTTTCCTGGCATCTTCCTCAGCATCAACCTCATCGCATCATTCCACCAGCTTCTCATATGCGGAGCTGATGTCGAATTCCTTGCAACGGCGGCATCCAAGATTGATCGACGGCCTCCAACGAATGAATTGATGCTATTCCAGTGTTGCTGCATCTGCCCTCAGACACGCCCGGGCCCGCCAATGAAGCAGAAACTCGACGACTAAGTAGGCATGATCGAGCCATCTTGAGGCCCGCACTGTGAGTAGGAGAAGCGATCTTCTTGCTTGATCAGAGAAATCTGGACTAACCTCGTTCTATGCCGCAATTGCGAGTATCTTGGACCTTGGACCGTATTTGCTGAAGACAGAACGGAGTCTTGGGCCTACCTGGGGGTATGCTGGGTGCCATCGCTACGTAGCATCTTGCGAAACGAGAAGAGAAAAGCCTACCGGGCTCAGTAAAGCTAACTTCACTTTAGATTCAACGATGAAGGGACGCAGTGTTTCATTGCTCTTCACCATGTTGGGGTGAGCCAGACGAGCCTCAGTGCCACCCAACTTCAGCCGCACGTCCTACGCCACAGCTGAACGTCTCACCTCGGAGAGTTGCAGCCAAAGACCAATTGATCGGCAATTTCCCTGCAGCAGACGATTCAGTCATGCAGCTGGCGGTTGCTCCCGCTGGAAACGTGCTGTCATCGCATGCATCGTTGCATCCCCACGTTTTACCCTGGCCTCCCGGGGACATCCGGGGAAGTCCCAAGCTGAGGGACGACGCTGCGGGGAGCCACAAGCAGCACGAGGGCGAGACTCACGTCGCGAGCCCGGCAATTTTCAGTTACTTCGCCAAGGTCTCCGGGCTATCACCTACCGACATCTACCGACATGTGCCAGGCGGGTCTCTAGTTGGAAATCATGCGTGATGAACCAGAGTTCTAGGAGACAGTATGGCTAGCGATTGCCCACCATTGGCTGGTTGAATCGTCCGCATGAGGCCCAGCTCCGACCCGACGATCTGGTTCAAGTGCATGCCTTGTGCGACGATGCGTTCGTCGCGATCCACAGCGACCCCGTGGAAAGAACGACATGTCACCTTTTGAAGAGGCCATGAGGAAACTGTACCCAGAAGTCGCGTCGATGTTCAACTAGCAGAAGTACCAGTGTACTCTGTTGGCCATTCCGCTTGCTTGAGAGCGGAGACGTGCCTTGAAGCTGCCGGTCCATGTTTGTTGAATGGGCCAGGACTTACAAATACAGCTCGCCCTCTGCTGCAAGTCATTGAAACTTTCATGATGAGCAAATGTCATCGCGATGTGAACTTTGGATCGGTGGGTCTGGGAGCTAAAGCCATTGGATAGGTACGCTGAGAATGCCCGTTTGGACAGCCGACCACCGAAAGCAGGCAGGCATTCGACTAGTCGAGAGGCGCTGGATTCCAGATCTACTCACCCGGTGTGAGGCCTTCGCGACGCACGTCGTGGCTCTTCATCCTGCTCTCGTTGCAGGTGGCGGCCATCAGTCATGGCCGCCGACGCCCGCGTGAAATGCCAACTCATGAGGTGTGGTTCTGGCTTCTGGTGATGACGAAGAATATCCTGGGCGAGGGCTTCAACATTCATACGATCAAGCCGGCAGATGCGAGAAGATATCGGTAGGAGACCGAACATAGGTCCGCGTCCGACCCGACGATCGGGTGGCATGAATCAGACCCATGAGCGACTCCGCCAAGCTCGCATCAATCAATCTCTTCGTTGCTGGTGTACGTGGACGCGACATCTCGGAAACCGACTTCGTGGGTCGTTGTGCAGCAGCTCCGACTTCGTCCGCAAGTGGGCGGCTTGCCGCGAACCCCCCGCCTCGAAGAGTGGACGATTGCATGCGAAACGAGATCCAGGTACAGCTCTAACACTCGAATGATCTGGTCAGCGAAAAGATGGGCTTTGTCGATACTGATGCGGTCACGAGGACATCGAAATCATGTTGCCAAATCGATGACAAGTTAGCGTCAAAGTTTACTTTAACGCGAAACAGCCGGAGAGAACACCGCGGCGTCGGTCGAGAACGGTTGATGACGGCCTTGACAAAAGGCTTGGTTTCTCGGCCGGGCCCTGCCGACCGGGGACTGGCAGCCGACCGCTTTCTTTCTGGCAGACTGATGGTGCAGAAATTTTCTTGAATGACAGGGACCGGTGAAAGACTGTCCCGAACAAACAAGGTCGAGCGTACGGTTGAGTGGGACTTTTAGTCAACGAACACCAGACCTCAGGGATTCCATGACTCCTGTAATCCAGCATTTCGGAATCGACAACCATAATTGCGCGTCTGGAAGCATCGAGCGGTGGGCGCTTGAGTAATAGCGCGTGTCCTGGACTCATTGCCAAGGGTGCGGCTCAATTTGACTTTTTTTCATCCAGCGACGAACATCCTGGATCGTTGGAGGTTCTCTCATCCTCAATATCGAAATAACGTGGCGGCCATGTTTACGACCGAGCTTGACCTCGACGACCGTCGACATTGACGACCGCCGATCTGCTGTCTGCCAAAAGGGCCGATTGCCCGCGTTTGGGGGTTGCAGGAGTGGGTTTCCCCCTCACAACTCTACTGAGGTGAATCTGGGCCAGCGGGATCCCCAGAAGCCAAAAAGTCCCCCATGGTCAGATCCCCATGGGCACACTCAAAGGTTCGATTAGTCACGAACGGGTTCGTCTCTCATGTTTGGTGGGGTGGTTACAATTTCTGTTTTGATCCACAGTTCGGCCAACTTCCGCATCGGTCGATAGCTCCGGGCTCTTTTTTCCGACCTCGCAAACGACCAGGGGCACGCACTTCCTCAAATTTTGTCTGTAACCCGCTGCGGGGGTGGACCAGCAAATCGTGTGATGTGCCAGACCCTTCGACGCTCCAGTGCCGCTTTGCGGGTGAGCGGGGTACGGAGACGTCCACGGGGGATCACGGAGAAGCGCCGCCACTCATGTACACACCGCACTCTTCCCCGTGTTGGAGGTGCCGAAGGATTCTGAGGGGGTTGGAGATGCTGGCGGTCGTTTGTGCAACGCTCCGCCGCTCGGTGTTCTCTGGGCGAATGCCAAAGACTGCCAAACTTGGCCGATCAGCGTTCACGAGAGCAGTTTCATCGCTTGTTGGTAAACGCCGACGGCCGAATATGGTCAACACAAGCACCCACGCATGTCAGATCCTCCCTCCAGGCTGACCTAATCAACCCCAGATTCAGGAACACGCTGCACACCATTCCATCACAATGAAATCCCCATACACGCGGGTGTCTGGAGCATGCAAGATGATGGCGGTCTGGTCCAACTAGGTCCAGTAGGACCGAAAAAGCTAGCAGGACCGCGCAACAATAATACGAAAAGTAGCCCACGAACCAAGAGCATGGGACCCATCTCGTTCGAGTTTGCAGAGCCCTCAAAACATAGTCGTATCAAAACCTGACACATCCAATCCCGATCAGGCAAAAACGGCCCCATCACGAGAGGATGTCTCCCTGGTCAACACTCCCAGGAAGGCAGTCCTTAGCGTCAATCGCCGTAACAATAAGTACCGATGTCATCCCATGCTTTTCACCATGATCATCGTGTCTACTCGGCTCGTCTCTAGCGATTGCTTGTTTCACCAGCACAAGCACGAGAGCCTTCAATCGCCTTCTCTCGATCGTCGACGCACATCTCAGCCATTGCCCTGTCATTACGATGGCTGTCGAAGCGACGTCCGCCGCTGAGGCGCGCACGAAGCTGGCTTACCAGAACAGATGGAAGACCATTGCCTCCAACCCCAAGATTGTTGTCATCGCGCTGTTCGCATCGTAAGTCTCCTTCCATCTTCCTGAAGGCCATTCCGTGTCACAAGCCCACAGTGCTTCTCTTCGTATGCCCATGACCCAGCTAACTCCGAGGAAACAGCTTCGGTGGCTTCGAATATGGATACCAACAAGGTGTGCTCGGCCAATCGCTCGTCATGACGCGCTTCAAGGACAACTTCCCGTCCGTCGTCGGCTCCTCCAGCGCCACCGGTTGGTTGACTTCCATTCTCCAGCTTGGAGGTATCCTGGGCTCCGTCAGTGCTGGTGTCTTTGGCGAGGTCTTCTCTCGCAAGTACACCATGTTCTCCGCCTGTCTTTGGGTTGTCCTCGGTAGCTACCTGTACACTGGCGCAAGCTACCACAAGCCTGAGCTCCTCTACGCCGGCAGATTCTTCACCGGTCTCGGTGTCGGAACCTTCTCCGGTGTTGGGTAAGTTCTCACTCTAGGTGTTCGCTTTTGGCGCACTCGTGCTAACCTGTCGCAGTCCTCTCTACAATGCCGAACTCGCCGCTCCTGAGATGCGTGGATTCATCGTCTCTTTCTACCAATTCGCCACCATTCTCGGTATCATGTTGTCTTTCTGGATTGGATACGGCAGCAACTACATTGGCGGTACCGGCATCGACCAGTCTGACCTTGCCTGGAAGCTGCCCTCCTACATTCAGGGTATCCCCGCCGCCCTTTTGGCCCTCGGCATTTGGTGGCTTCCCTTCTCCCCTCGTTGGCTCGTCAAGCAGGGCCGTGACGAGGAGGCTGTCAAGACTATCGCCTACCTCCGCAAGCTCGATGTTGAGAGCGAGCTCGTCCAGGTCGAGTTCAAGGAGATCAAGGCTGAGGCCCTCTTCGAGCAGCGTTCGTTCCAGAAGGCGTTCCCTCAGCTGGCCGAAAAGGAGAAGACCAGCGTTTGGATGCGCGAGGTTGCCCAGTACTGGCAGATTCTCCGCTCGTGGTCCCACTTCAAGCGTGTCGCGACCGCCTGGCTCGTCATGTTCTGGCAGCAATGGTACGTCAAGCAGCTCTGATCAGGCCCAACTAGATGCTAACCATTCCGCAGGTCTGGTATCGATGCCATCATCTACTATGCCTCCAACGTCTTCCAGAGCCTGGGTCTCACTGGCGGCACCACTGCTCTCCTCGCCACCGGTGTTACCGGCGTTGTCTTCTTCATCTCCACCCTGCCTGCCATGGCCATCATTGATAAGGTCGGCCGCAAGCCCATCTTGATCGTCAGCTCAATCGTCATGTTGATCTCCATGATCATCCCTGCTATCATCGTGGCCAAGTTCAGCCACGACTGGCCTGGCCATCCCGTTGAAGGTTGGGTCGCCGTTGCCTTCATCTGGCTCTACGTGAGTAACCTACCACCACGTTACCATCCCACACATTGTTGCTAACAGTCCTGTAGATCGCTGGATTCGGTGCTGGATGGGGACCCGTCAGCTGGACCCTGGTCTCCGAGATCTTCCCGCTGTCTATCCGTGCGAAGGGAGCGTCTATCGGTGCTTCAAGTAACTGGCTCAACAACTTCGCCGTCGCCTTCTACGTGCCCTCGATGCTCGAGGCCTGGGAGTGGGGAACCTACCTCTTCTTCGCCGTCTTCCTGTTCTGCGGCATTCTCTGGGTGCACTTTTGCCTGCCCGAGACCAAGGGTGCCACCCTGGAGGAGATGGACCGCGTGTTCGGCAGCAACACTGGCGCTGAAGACAGCATCATGCTCGAGCAGGCCAGACGCGACGTCGGCCTCACCGAGGAGCTGGAGGAGAACGCTATTCACGCCGAGAAGAAGGGTCTTCACGAGACTCAGCATGAGAGCGTTTAAATAATGCCGTCGAAGTGACGACTAATGTGCTTCGATACGAAGCTTGATACCCATTCTCTCATGATGCGGTCATGGGAGATAGCAATATAGTGCGCAGAGTAGTCTATTCCTTATGGATTCTGGGCTCTAATGAGATGTATGATGTTTTCTCTCACTGATGCTGGCTTGCCATCAATGTGAATCGTGATTGCCCCGACCCATTCTTTGTTGCATCTCATTCCCTTACGGGCGTACGCCATCTCTTCGAACCTCCGCCACATCTCCCCAGAATGAATCCGCAAAACCGTCCCCAACGCCGGGGTTGCCAGCCTTGGCCGGCACAATAGCCCAATCATCCCCGTCAACCGGGACCTCATCCTTCACAACATCATCCGGGGGATATCTGTGAACGATCTTGATGACATTCCCTTCGTTGTCCGTGTAAGTAATCTCCGATCTCACGATGGGGCCGCTCCGCGCCGGGATAGGTGTGCGGTCACCGGACACATCTTGGTCAACAGCCCGCTCGACTGCACGCTCTTCGGCAGGTTCTCCTTCGTCCCATTCGTATTCGATTTCTAAGGTGAGGTCATTATATGCTGCCGATAAAGGATTGAGCTGAGTAGGTGAACCTACCCCCGTTGTTACGGGTCCGGTAGCAGTAGTAGCGCCCATGGTCCTCGGACCAAAGCCAATCGCTCCATGGGTTGCTTTGCTTGGGTCCCTTTGATGCTTTGCTTGATTTGGCGTGTTTCGTCATCGTGCCTTGTTGACTGATGAGAACCGGTCAAGGAGTTGGTTGGTATGAGGTGCGATACAGCCGGCATTGCGACGAATGGTGCACCAGATCAGAAGTGTTTTATAGTCCAACATAGGATACTCATCCACTTGGCAGAATAGTCCGGCAAGTTCAATTATGCATTTGTAAGGCGGATTTGAAATGAAATTGAGGCAAGATCTGCGCTCCTGAAACGACCTACATCAATCCAACGAGGGTCATTAGAACCATTCGAGCTCTTGTAATAGAAATTGCACGTCGATTTATGAGTCTTCACGTACGCGAAAAATGATCAATGCTACCGATTCAGTCACTTGAAGGTCTGGATGGGCTCGCATTGTCTGTCCTACTTAGGTAGTAAATTGCACATTGCCATGCCATTGCCTGGCGAAGCATGGACAAACGCAATAGTGAGGCGAACGGTTCCATGAAATTGTTGCACTTCTGTCAGACCCCGCGGTTGTTCCATATACTTTCAGCACAAATGCCACCTGAAATCTGTCAAAATGATGACTGTTCGAATCTAGCCCGCAGATCCTCACAACCGCAAATGAGATTGTGTCAGAGCCTGCTTGATCAACCACCTCAGCGTCTTGGGATACAACCACCTCGGCGCCATCCAAAAGAACCACGCGAAAGTCCACAAGTATCCAAACCAGCGACTAGCCAGGCACACCCGTGCTTCCGCCCCAGGCTTCAGCTTCGCTCGTCTGACCACCTGCATCCACGCGCGGGACACCACGATCTCAACCGCGATCGCAAAGAAGTTGGCACAGAAGAAGACCACGTCCAAGTGCACGTATCCTTCGCCGGTTCTCCAGGCAGCTGTCATGTGCATGATGCCGGAGAGGAAGAACACCCCAAATGCGACGGTAGCCTTTTCGAATGTAGTCTGTGGTTCGTGCTTTATCCGCAGGATGATGCGTGTCCATGTTGTGAGTGTGGGCGTCGCAATGCGGTGCCAGAAGCGGCCCCAGAAACGTTGGACGGTCCAGGCGTCGGCCATGCTGCCGAAGAGAGGTGGCCAGTCTTCTGGGTTGTCAATGCCGAAGAGGACGAAGGTCGTGGAGAGGAGGGCGTGGTATGATTCGAGGATGAGGAAATTGGACCATATCCAGGAGAATACCGTAAAGATGCGCACTAGAATTTGGCGTTGTGATACCGGGCTGTATGTGCAGTCATCGCGGCTGCAATCGAGGACGAGTTGCGAGATCATTGGGCGGATGATTGGGTATTTATCCGGAGTAAGGTCCAAGAGATCGCTTTTGAGGTATATGCGGGCTTTACTCACAAGACTGTTGATGATAAGAAGGAGGCCAACCTTCAAGACTCGCTGAATGAGGAAAAGAGCACGAGAAGACCATATCGCCTTGGGGTTGAGGCGAAAGGTCAGATGACGAGGGTTGTTCCAAATCCAGCATGCCGCTGAGATGGTCTGTAACCGAGGCCAGTATGTCCTCCTTCGTGTCTTTGGCTTGTCGCATAACACTGAGCGACTCTGTCCGAAGAGGATGTTGGGAAGTATGAGCATGAATACGAAGCTTGTGATGACCGTGTAAGAGCCTAGACCAATCAATGATGATGCGTTGTCCTCATCAACAGAGAATAATGACCATGCTGCAAGTAGCCATGCCGGGAAAAAGAATAACCTGTGCGTATGAGTCGGGAAGTGTAGGGTCACTGTCGATAGAGTTGCGGAGGCTGCGAAAAGCAGTGGCGGTCTGAGGGCATCATAAGATAAATCGGCCGACAACACCATAGCTAACACCTAATCTGTTCATTACAACCAGTCAAGTAAAATTGGCTAGCGATCTAGTGAGATAAAATAACTAGTAGCTCGCTGTCTTTTAGACACTGGAAAAAGTCTGCCTCCCTACTATCAACTGTGCTCTAGGTGGATGCGACATCAGCCCGTTGGCTCGGTCAAACAACTGTTCAGACGCGTAGCACCAAGACCTGCTCTGCTGAACGCATCAAGACAAACGAGCCATCTTCGAAAACAGACTTAGAGGGGACTTTAGGCGTGATGATAGCCCCTGAGCAGTGATTGTCAACATGCCTAGGAATGGGATGTAACCTCGCACAAGCCCAACCACCTGGTCTTGGCGTACTTGTGTCTGACCAAAGGGATATAGTACCACATCATTGATTTCGTTGTTGTCGCCCTTTGTCAAGATCAAACGCTCCTGGCCATCACTAAAGAGCTCGTCAGACCATTGTGTTTCACGACCCGACTCAGAAAGAGAGCATGTCTTCCAACGCAAAAAGGGACTACCGGAAGAAGAAACTTGGTTGTCCAAACTTACTCAAACAGGATCTCAACGGCTCGATGTACCATAGGGAGGGGCTGTCCCTGAAACCAAATGACCGGGATGTCGCCGACCTCGACGTCTTGCCAGTTGGCAAGCAAGATTATGTCTCCCCGGGAGAAGGCAGGCTCCATCGATTCTGAGAGGACGACCATTGCTGGGTAGGCGCAGTTGGTAGCCAGACTTAAGGCCTTCCAGGCCATTAAGCTGCGCTCAAGAAGGCGCAAAACGGAAGGGACGCGGTGCGATGGCATGTTGACCTCGAACGGACCCTGGAATAAGAAGTGTAACGCGGACGGGATGGAGAAGGTGATTCAATTGGTACTTGATAATAGGAGCAATTCGCATGAAGAATTAGTAAACACGATTTATGAACGAACGTGGTGCAGCATATCAAGTACAAATTGCTCCATTGGCAAATTGTCTTTGGATTTTACGACACGAGGGCTCCAGGGAAATTAAGCAAAAGACTCATTCAAGTTGGGCTGTCTGAGAGAACCGCTTGCCACGATAATATGAAGCCTCAGATTGATTCATTTCCATTCATGGGAGCAAACAAGCATTGAACCCACCTCAAAGAAATCATCGCACGGCCCTCGTTGCTTTTCTGATTTCTTTTCCCTGACTCTTAGTCGTCAAGGAAGCCCGTTGGACGGTACCAAATGGTTTTTTGAGTATGTGCCTCTGCGTATTCTCGACGAAAACGGCTTGATCATGCCTCTGTCATCGCCAGCATCGCATCATGGATAGCCAACGTCTGCTGTATAAGGATGCTACAAATCTCAATAATCTTGGCTCTCATCTAGTCCACATGGGCCACCGTCACCGTCAACTCCTCCTCGACCAAGCCTGGACTTTTACTCTCTCCTGTTCAACAGAATGCAGACCAACGCAATCTTTGCCGGTGTAATCCTCACCGCAATTGTCTTCCTTCAAGGCACCCCCGCCCCACCGGCTCTCATCGGTATCGCAACAGTCGCAGGCACGAAAGTCGCCGGGATCATCAAGGGAGGACTCAAGGCGGGCGGCAAGGGCCGACGAGCCGATGTTGGCTTCCTACACGCCCGCCGGATGGTCATGGAGATTGAAGCAGAGATCAACAAGCGAAAAGAAGAAGACGGGTCTGGCAGCGCCCCCGCAGGAACTTCTCAGTATGCCTGGGATGCTTGTTTCGACCAAGTCCAGGTTTCGAACACGCCGATCAACGTCAATGGGCCTATCAACGAAAACCATATCCGCGTAATTGGTCTTCCCCCGGCGTGCATGAATATGGCTACAGCTCTTGGATCACTTGAAGGGCAACGTGCGGTGCCTGTCCCGTGTGGCTCTGACTGCATCGAGTATGGGGACATGTCGCCTGGTTATTACGAGGCGGTTCGCTCTTTTGTCAACGACCGATTGATTGGGAACAAAACCTATGTGGAAAAGAGGGACTTCACGCGTGCTTGAAGAGAGAACAGACTCGGGGAGGGGAGGCCCCCGGAAGGATCGTTGTGCCGATACCCATGGCGTTCTGAGGATCGGCATAATGCAGCGTTGCGTATATGATTCTAGAAGTATTCTATTGAATAGCGAGGACTGTGTTAGCAGTTTGAAGGCCTTATCGTATTCATCTTGACCTGATCAATTCAGCACTCAAAATGGTTTAGCTCCAAACGGAGATCTGATCAGGACGCTCAAATTCAGTCCGACTTCCACGGACAAAAGATAACCGTCATGGGCCGCGTGTGTAACGATTGTTCTCTTGCATGTATCGCACCTAGTCGATTCCAATCCTTATTCCGCCCACTAGGGTTATGCGAGGATCTCGGGTGAGGATCATGTGTGTTGATGCATGACAATCGCGGTTGAAACGTCGATCACACCCAAACTTCCATCCACCTAGACAGGAAGGCTTCTAGAATGTGAGATGTGATAGAATTAGCCATATGGATTTCTCGGCTAGTCTCTCTTGCTATTAAGTTGCAAGGAGAGGCTTGTCGCAGGATGTGAGTGGTACGACGCAACCTTTGCAACTCGGATTAAAGACATACTCAATGAGGGAGGAACGTCCGCAATTTTGATCAAGGGGACGCAGCAACGTTCATGAAAATATGTCATTGAACTGAAGTCATTATCTATGTAATCTATTACATTGTAGTATACACCTCCCTTACGTCCCCTCCAGCATGAAACCTGCGCGTGTCGGCTACGCGTAACGAAATCTCTCAGGAAAGCTCTCCTCCTCAATCGGAGTTTTTGGCAGTTCCTTATTCGTCGTCATCATTGTATGTGGCCGACTGAAGTTCGAGAATTTCGAGTGCAGACTTGGGCTGATAACACTGATCCCCGTCAACCCTGTCATCGGTCGAGATGGCCGCGGTGGTGGAGGTGCCGAAAGGCCCGCCTGGCTGGGCTGAGGGAATCCCGGAGTGGAAGCGAACGTTGATGTAGTTGGTGCATAGCTAGGCACGTATCGTGAACTGGGCGCATATCGTGGCGATCCGGCTCTTGAACCGGGATTTGACTGCATTCCGTGTGGTTGTCTCGGACTTAGGTTTCCGTCACTAGAATATTGGGGGCTGTAGTTTCCCATGGGGAATTTCGGCGTCAGGTCGCTGAGGGTGAATTGGTCCACGGCCTGGTTCGGTCGTTTGGTAGGTTGTACGTGCGGCGATTGTCTCGAGTTGCCGACTGATATCGACAAATTCTTCTTTGCCCTCCTCCGCTTCTGGAGACTCCTCGGGACGAACGTTTCGTACATCTTTCGTTGGAATGTTTTCGTAGTTCCAAAAACCAGAAACGCGACGAGACTCGGCGTAACACCAGATACATATCCTCGGACGCTCGAACGTCCTCGCTTGTCGCTTAGATCGGGCTGCAAGTCGTCGGCGAGATCGATCGTATGGTTCGAGGCCGCTATTTTCGGGATAACGTTGGTGTATTCAAAGACACTGCATTCGGAGTTAGTTCACTGGCTTGAAATGGTGTGGGTATGAAAAGCCTACCAAAGAACGCAAAATGCAATGGAAAGCCGGATCACGAGCCAGCTGTCGTACGTGTTGTTGGCGCCAGCGCCGCTGTAAGCCCGACTCCTTCCTCCACCACTTCGGCTCGTGTTGCTGCCTAGCCAAACAGATCGTGATTTGCTGCCATTTGCGCTGCTCTCCAATGAACCGGCATTTCCGTAGAGGACGTTCCACGTCTGAAGGTTTCGACGCGAGTGGACGTATTTGAACAAGATCATGAGTAGTAAGACAGCGCTGCCCAAGAGACTAAGCACGACTGGATTACAAGTTAGTCCAGATGTCTCGCCTTGCAAAAGGGATTACGAGGTCCCGCTTACATTGCGTGTTCGCGACAATCATGTACACTAGAAATGAATCTTGTGCTACCGGCGAGTGCATCAAACCGACGGTGATCGCTGTAAGTATGAAGGGCAAGACTCTGCCAATGATCGAGATCGTTCGTGTTGTCCTCGGGGTCGTCGCAAACCACCCGTAAACACTGGCCGCCAATGACAAAGCGCTACTCAGAATTAGACGTTTGGTCCATCCGATCATGCATGGTGAAGTGACCTACAAAAAGAAAACAAAAGTCGATTCGAGAGTGAAGCCGAATATTCCTGTAAAAGGCTGTCAGACACTGCTAGATTCTTCCCGTCTCCAAGTAAACATACGGACGTAGCTCAAGATGAGTTTGACACCTCGGGACCCCTTGAAGTACTGAACTTCTGAATTGTCGGCATGTCGCCTAGCGTAGTAGAACTGATCCGTCAGGATGTCTCTCCATAACGCGTAGTCGTAGAATTGTTGTGCAATGCTGGTCGTGGTGACGACTAAAGTGGCATAGGAAATACAGGCGATGTCTGTGATCGTCTGATATTAGTCTCATTGGTCTACACGCTCGGCCTCGATGGTGGCCTCGATGGCGGCCTCGTATCGGACGAAGACGAAGGGCGTTTGTACATACAGCTTGTCCTGTCATTGTGAATCCAGGTCAGCCACACCAACAGAATGTTGGCAATTAGACAAACAAAAGAATAGAAGATGACCCCGGCGGCGTCTGGCAGGACGGCCGTCGGGAGTTGGAACACCATCACGACTGCCTCTCGCGCAGCACAGTCATCGATGGAATCCAAAATAGCATGACGAGCAGCAAGAACCAGAACGGAGGGGCCGAGCTTTCCTCTGCTCGCTCAGACGGGGACCGCCACGTTTTTGATGTACCACCCGACGGCCATCTCGAAACGGCCCACCAGGGGGCATCGCAGCCCCCTTGTGGGGGTTGACGGCCGCGGTGTTGGCGGGATATCCTGCTTGCTGCTGCTTGTCATCCGATATGGGCCATATGGGTTCCAAGATGGCATCCTATTGCATGGGAAGATGACTCGCTCTCGACGCGGGAGTCTTTTTGGGAACCGATTCCCCATCTTCCCGAAACGAACCCCTGGCCCTGGCCAGTCGCCTATTCCTGTGGAGGAAACACAAGGTATTGGTGCTAATCCGGAATGGTAGCCGAATTCGCAGCCTGACTCGCAGTTTGGCCAATACTGCAACCATACCTGCCGTCCTACATATTAAAATAGTGACCATTATATTGTTGCGTCAGCATTTAGCCGCCCGCACGTGGTTTCTTGGTGACACTGATACGCCTTGAGGTGATTTAAGTGTCAACAAGGTCGCAGCTTGGGACTGCAAACCTGAACTCACGTAAACTCTGAGACGCCCGACGCTTTTCTCAACGGGACCTCTCATGCAGTAGTACTGCGGAAGAAGTGGGCGGCTGGAGCCTCTGCAGCCTCTGCAGAACTCGCTCAGCCGCTCTGCAGGAACTTATGATCGGTCCATCGGATCCTGCACCAAGCCACCAACACTTTTCGGCACGCAGCATTTTTGTGGATAGAGCCCATTGCAACAAGTACTCAACTCCGCGCGGGCGACCAGCGGCCCGGAGATAAGCTTCGTGTGTTAACTTCCGATGGATTTCGATTTTCAATAAATATCCAGCCATCTGGATCAGGCGTCTGGTGCCATTCCGATTCCTACCAGACGATTCATTGCGCCAGACTTTTTTCGTGTCGGATGAACCGAAAATTAGAGTGCAGACAGAGTTCGTCCCACGGGAGAACCTACACGATGGATGCGTCTATGCTTGCGACCGGGCAGTCCCTCTTCATAGTCTTGGCGGAAACCGACTGCAGCCAGCTTATCCGCCGCTCGGCGATTTCGAAAACCCGAAGTGCTTCTTGAATCCCGTCCTTACTCACCCACCGGCCATGACTCTCGCACGCCGACTTTGCGCGACTTTTCTCGCTGCTGGTGGTTTTCTGGTCGCGAAGGACCGCGCGCGGCAGTTCTGTCTGAACCAAACTTCAGGGCGCCATATTGGGCGCAAATGTTTCGTGGAAGGACGTTGGATCTTGGTAGCGAGGCGTGGGGCGAGCAGGTGAACAGTGCAGAACTGCCCTGAAATCGATTTCACAGCAAGGGTGCGGACTTTTGAAGTTTGTCTTGTGGAAAATGCGCCGGCGCCCCAGCGTCCAAAAGAGTCGCGCTCCGTATGTGGGTGCAGAGATCGGCATCGAAGTCCGCCTGTCCTGTAAACAACGTGGAATCGAGTTAATCAACAGGTGGAACTCGGCCTTTTTACTGGATCTACACAGATTGAAAAGACGGAATGATGTCAAAGCCCGATGTCAAAGCGCCGGGGGCTTTGACTTCGTGATGGGGATTGAGCCGGGGGTTAAAGGGTCTTCCGTGCCATCGACGAGTCGCCGACTCCGCATAGACGAGGCGGGCCGGCGGCTGTGTGAAAAGGCTCCTTGAGCCGAATCTCTCGTGTCTTTCAAGTCGAAGATGACAGCGAGCCGGCCTAGATCAATCTTGTTGTCGGCAGTCTTTATCTCACGACTCAATTCAGGACCCCAGCCGATGGTTTGAAGGGTTTGCCTAGACCCAGAAAAGAAGCTCAGGATGGGACCCCTGGCTTGAATCACGACACCAGCCCAGATACCCACTAAGTCCAGTCATTGCGAAGGCTTCACTGCATTTCCCAGTAGCAATGAAGCCAAGTTCCTCATTCCATGAACGAAAACATCAACATGCGTCGCTCGTGGCCTACATACCTTGCACTTCATCATTCGCCCCGCTTATTCAACGAGTCTTACAGGCTGCTGCCTCGAGGCTCGCAGGAGGCCCTTGACTTGAACAACAAGATCGATCGCAAACGATGTTTCTTGATGAATCGAGTTGGTTTTCCTGGCCCGATTTTCTTAGTGCTCGAGAAAGAGAACATTCCCAGCAATAAGCTTCAAGGTATCAACAGATACCCCGCCTCCACTGCATTTGGCCTCATCTGTCTTAATGAGCCAATTAGCTAGGAAGTGAATCATCGGTGAAGGACACACCGTTTTTTGGCACCATACCTTGTCTGGCTTAGGCAGAATTGTCAGTTACTAGGCAGCAATACACTAGAAGTAGATGCCGGAGACACGAGGAAAAGGCCATTCGGACCAGACAACTTATCGACCCATCGTACTACCTGACGAAGGCTTCACCCTCCTAAGTTTCTCACCATGAGAGTCAAAAGCTGCAAGCATTTGCAACATGCTTGGTTCAACCCATTACTCGAATCGCCGGATTCAACCCCTCGACAACCTCAGGATATCCTGAGAGAGCTTTTGACGAACACGATGGTTGGCGGAAACCTCTCCACTGACCGCCAATTCGTAACTAAGCTCCTCGATAAAGCCGATAGTTTTCGAAGTCTTCCAGCTTCTGCGTCCCCTAAAAGCTTCTCAAACTTCCGAGAACTACCGCCAGAGATTCGTCAAGCGATCTGGCTATTTTCCATCCCACGACGAACAATGCACATCAGCGACGTTCTGACGGAGGTTGTGTGCTGGAACCGTCGCCTTCCCATCCCCGCACCCGCACTTGCGTGCCGTGAGGCTTGGGGAGTCATCAGGCCGCGCATGCACGCAGTCTTCGACCAACTAGGGTGGATGTGGCTAGACGAGGACGCCGAAAAGAGACGGATGGCATGGATCACATCGTCCGACAGACTGAGCATGGGACCATATCATTTTCACGCTTACGGTTCCACTATCAAGCTTGATGACGCGCTTTCAACTTTCGAGAGCGTTGCGTTGTCTTTAGAACAACTCGAGAACAAGTGTGCTTTTGGGCATTTTGACGAGCACCTTAGCCTCAGCATTGATCTAGCCAAAAAGATACGGGTCGTTGTGCAAACAATTTTCATTGTGATCTCTGACAAACCAGCCCGCTACGGGACAATTTATCCTTTGAGGACTCGGACATCAAGAGATCTGAAGGTCTCTGCTTCATTCCTTAACGAGAATGAGGCATCGGAGTGGACTTACGAGAACATGGGCGGGGCTTCAGCGTGTGACACCCCAACTCATTTTGTGGAAGTTGTCGATCTGCACGATCGACGTCGACTGAACGAACTTGCCTCTCTGGTGATGGCCAACGGAGGCTCGTCATGGACTTCGCGACATAGAATGGACGCAACGTGTCACTGGGACAGAAGCTATTGTTTTGATTGCTTGATGAAGTGGTGGGAATATGACGGCAAAGGACTCACTGATGCGACATTGAACAAGGCGTATAAGCAGCCGAGTAAAATTTCAGAAAACACTCCCCTTTTGGAAAAGTCGGGCAACCCAGAGACGGAAATGATTCCTGCCGTCAAATTCTTGATCAAGTTTCCAGACATTGACCCGCCGGGAATCATTTCCGCAGATGCAGAAAAGTTGATCGGAGCAGTTCCGGAGGTATGCCGTGTCGGGGCACATCTTCCGGGGGAGTCCGACTTGTCCAGTGAGGATATTTAACCAGCATTCGGAAGAAGTTAGAAAGACGAAAAAAACAACAATTTAAGAGGTTCTCTGCGTAGAAGATGCACGCCAACATGGCCAAGTAATTATTCAGTTGCGCCTTGAAATACTTTGCGTAATTCCGGGCAACAGGATTTACAGATAGTAAGAAAACCTTGCGATACTGTTGTTTGAACAGTTTATATTGCTACAAGTCGAGACTTTGGCTATGTACATAGCTGACATGGTTAAACATGAGCACTTTCAGGGAAAAGGTCAATAGGTTCGCCTTTCATACCTGGCTTGACTGGTCAACTAACTACTGCCACTTCCGCGATCAGGCATCAGTGAGATTCATGATACTTACCTGACTGCTAGATCGATCTTAGTGCTTACCACCACGTGATGTCAGATAGTTCGCAATTTCCATCGTGTGAGACCGTACCACACTCTTAAGCAACAAACGCTTTGGAGACCTCGATCCTCGAGTCAACTGTACTACATCGAGAAGCTCCTAGTCGGTTTAGTATCAGCGACCTCAGTCTACCATTCGCAAACATGTCGCGTTCTTTCAAACCCGCTCATCTGTTTCCGCTGTTCGTTGCTGTCGCCCACACCATCGGCGGAATCGTTCCATTCTTCGCTAAGGACGCTGGAATTCGCTCGTTCGGGCTCCCAGAAAGATTTGCAGAGTCGACTATTGCGCAGGCGTGCTTCGTTTTTGATGGCGCTCGCTTCTCTGTTCTGGGAATGCTACAGCTGATCATGTATCTCCGCGGGGACCATGTTGTAGTGGACATCATCATGGCCCTATTGGTGTACGTTGGGCTGGTCGATGGGTATGTCTGCTGGCGGGAAGGCGAGATGGGATCAGCTGTTTTCAGAGCCACATCAGGAGTAGTCATCGGGACTTGGGGGGCGTTGGGGTTGACATCCAGACTGTGAATACTTGGGGTTCCAGGTTGCCATGGAGGATGCACGCCGGCTAGATTCGCGGCACCACATTCAGCCGAGAGTGATTGTTCCTCCAGCGTGGAATAAGACATCAGGAAGCTTCGGTCATGGCCTTTATCCAGTAGGTGGTCGTAAAGAATGCATGGATTTTTGATAC